>QNTS01006040.1:0-29965 GCA_003317085.1 Hucho hucho
TCCCTCTACTTACCTTCTTCTCTCTCCATCCCTCCCTCTACATACCTCCCTCTCTTTCCATCCCTCCCTCTACATACCTCCCTCTCTTTCTACAAGCCCTCTCTCTCCATCCCTCTGTCTCTACATACCTCCCTCTCTTTCCATCCCTCCCTCTACATCCCACCCTCTCTTTCCATCCCTCCCTCTCGTTCCATCCCTCCCTCCCTCTACATACCTCCCTCCCTCTACATACCCCCCTCCCTTTCCACATACCTCCGTCTCTTTCCACATACCTCCCTCCTTCTACATACCTCCCTCTCTTTCCATCCCTCTCTCTCTACATACCTCCCTCTCTTTCTACAAGCCCTCTCTCTCCAACCCTCTCTCCACTCTCTCTCTCTTTCTACAAGCCCTATCTCTCTCCATCCCTCTCTCTTTCCATCCCTCCCTCTACATAGCTCCCACTCTTTCCATCCCTCTCTCTCTGCATACCTCCCTCTCTTTCTACAAGCCCTCTCTCTCTCCATCCCTCCCTCTCTTTCCATCCCTCCCTCTATACAGTGGGGCAAAAAAGTATTTAGTCAGCCACCAATTGTGCAAGTTCTCTCACTTAAAAAGATGAGAGAGGCCTGTAATTTTCATCATAGGTACACTTCAACTATGACAGACAAAATGAGGAAAAACAATCCAGAAAATCACATTGTAGGATTTTTAATGAATTTATTTGCAAATTATGGTGGAAAATAAGTATTTGGTCACATACAAACAAGCAAGATTTCTGGCTCTCACAGACCTGTAACTTCTTCTTTAAGAGGCTCCTCTGTCCTCCACTCGTTACCTGTATTAATGGCACCTGTTTGAACTTGTTATCAGTATAAAAGACACCTGTCCACAACCTCAAACAGTCACACTCCAAACTCCACTATGGCCAAGACCAAAGAGCTGTCAAAGGACACCAGAAACAAAATTGTAGACCTGCACCAGGTTGGGAAGACTGAATCTGCAATAGGTAAGCAGCTTGGTTTGAAGAAATCAACTGTGGGAGCAATTATTAGGAAATGGAAGACATACAAAACCACTGATAATCTTCCTCGATCTGGGGCTCCACGCAAGATCTCACCCCGTGGGGTCAAAATGATCACAAGAACGGTGAGCAAAAATCCCAGAACCACACGGGGGGACCTAGTGAATGACCTGCAGAGAGCTGGGACCAAAGTAACAAAGCCTACCATCAGTAACACACTACGCCGCCAGGGACTCAAATCCTGCAGTGCCAGACGTGTCCCCCTGCTTAAGCCATTACATGTTCAGGCCCGTCTGAAGTTTGCTAGAGAGCATTTGGATGATCCAGATGAGGATTGGGAGAATGTCATATGGTCAGATGAAACCAAAATATAACTTTTTGGTAAAAACTCAACTCGTCGTGTTTGGAGGACAAAGAATGCTGAGTTGCATCCAAAGAACACCATACCTACTGTGAAGCATGGGGGTGGAAACATCATGCTTTGGGGCTGTTTTTCTGCAAAGGGACCAGGACGACTGATCCGTGTAAAGGAAAGAATGAATGGGGCCATGTATCGTGAGATTTTGAGTGAAAACCTCCTTCCATCAGCAAGGGCATTGAAGATGAAACGTGGCTGGGTCTTTCAGCATGACAATGATCCCAAACACACCGCCCGGGCAACGAAGGAGTGGCTTCGTAAGAAGCATTTCAAGGTCCTGGAGTGGCCTAGCCAGTCTCCAGATCTCAACCCCATAGAAAATCTTTGGAGGGAGTTGAAAGTCCGTGTTGCCCAGCGACAGCCCCAAAACATCACTGCTCTAGAGGAGATCTGCATGGAGGAATGGGCCAAAATACCAGCAACAGTGTGTGAAAACCTTGTGAAGACTTACAGAAAACGTTTGACCTCTGTCATTGCCAACAAAGGGTATATAACAAAGTATTGAGATAAACTTTTGTTATTGACCAAATACTTATTTTCCACCATAATTTGCAAATAAATAAATAAAAAATCCTACAATGTGATTTTCTGGATTTCTTTTTCTAATTTCGTCTGTCATAGTTGAAGTGTACCTATGATGAAAATTACAGGCCTCTCTCATCTTTTTAAGTTGGAGAACTTGCACAATTGGTGGCTGACTAAATACTTTTTTGCCCCACTGTACCTCCCTCTCTTTCCATCCCTCCCTCTACATACCTCCCTCTCTCTCTACATACCTCCCTCTCGTTCTACAAGCCCTCTCTCTCCAACCCTCTCTCCATCCCTCTCTCTCTACAAGCCCTCTCTCCATACCTCCCTCTCTTTCTACAAGCCCGCTCTCTCCAACCCTCTCTCCAACCCTCTCCCTCTACATACCTCCCTCTCTCTACATACCTCCCTCTCTCTCCAACCCTTTCTTTCCATCCCTCTCTCTCTACATACCTCCCTCTTTCTACAAGCCCTTTCTACATACCTCCCTCTCTTTCCATCCTTCCCTCTACATACCCCTGCCTTTCTACAAGCCCTCTCTCTTCATCCCTCCCTCTTTCTACATTCCTCTCTCCCTCTACATCAAAGGGTCCCTGTCTAAGAGGAGCAGACAGGGTTGGAGGGTGAAGCAGGAACGTCCGTGGAAGGACCATAAAGTTCAGAAGGTGAAGAGAGGCATTGTGGAACAGTGCTGTCATAAGCCAAGTAGCTTCTGCCACCTGCAGATTTACTGCGACTGATTGACGGAATCTAATCATATCCTACACTATTGACAAGAGTGCAGACATACCTCAAGTGCTACTGGTGGAAGGAAGGACTATGTAAATCTTGTATAAAACAATTGGGGGGGGTATTAAAAAATAAAACTTGTGTATGACCAGTAACCTTAGACTGTGAGTTGGAATGTTGACAGTGGGTCTTAGTTCCAGTGTGGTAAGTTACGAAGGAAAAGGAAGGAGATAAGAATCGGGGGGTAAAAAACCTTGAGGCAAGACAATGTCTGCAGAGTGTGATGGGATTGCAGTCCTAGAGTGCCCTCTACTGGCTAAAGAGGGATATAGCTGTTAACGTCAGGAGACAAGCAGCAGAGCCGTTTATTTAAAGAACTAGGACATTGATGTTTTAGCCAGTGTGAATTTACCAACGCACCCCATTAAAACATGGGGAATATAAATAATGATATGCAACAATGTCTAGAATTAGAACAATATTCAAAATTCACTGACTGTACAAAACATTAGGAACTCTTTCCATGACAGACTGACCATGTGAAAGCTAGGATTCCACTTATTGATGTCACTTGTTAAATCTACTTCATATCAGTGTAGATGAAGGGGAAGACGCAGGTTGAAGAAGGATGTTTAAGCCTTGAGGGCTCCCGAGTGGCGCAGCGGTCTAAGGTACGGCATCTCAGTGCTAGAGGTGTCACTACAGACCCTGGTTTGATTCCAGGATATCACAACTGGCCGTGATTGGGAGTCTTACAGGGCAGCGCACAATTGGCCCAGCGTCGTTAGGGTTTGGCCGGGGAAGGATGTCATTGTAAATAAGAATTTGTTAACCGACTTGCCTAGTTAAATAAAATAAAAAATTAGACATGGATTGTGTATGTGTGCCATTCAGAGGGTGAATGGGAAAGACAAAAGATTTAAGTGCCTTTGAATGGGGTATAGTAGTAGGTGCCAGGCGCACCAGTTTCAGTGAGTCAAGAACTGCAATGCTGCTGGTTTTTCACACAACAGTTTCCTGTGTGCATCAAGTATGGTCCACCACCCAAAGGACATCCAGATAACTTCACAACTGTGGGAAGTCAACCTGGGCCAGCATCCCTGTGTAAAAATTTTGACACCTTGTAGTCTATGCCCCGAAGAATTGAAGCTGTTCTGAGGGCAAACATGGATGTAACTCAATATTGCAAAGGTTATCCTAATGTTTATATACTCAGCGTATATGCTCTTACTAGCATGTACACTGATTCGCAGTAGTGTCAAATCAAACTAGTATAGGAGTCTAGAAGCCTGGGACGTTTAATACATTTAATTTCTACGTTTAAAAAGTGTTTCAAAAAATGTATAATCATACACAGGTCCCTGGCAGGCAAGGGTAAGGTATTACAAAGTAATTTCAACAGGCTTTATGTGGGATGATCCCACTGGGATCCCTTATCGAATACAACACACTCGGTACATCAATTCATTGAAAATATTTATTTTAAACAATCCTCCCGCTCCTCTCAGAGTGAAGGAAAAGGGCAAACATTGAGCTTTATTTAGAAAATAGTCAGTATTTTGGAAGAATGTAAAAAAAAAAAAATACCAAAAATGTTGATTATACACAAAAAAAAGTTATGCTAAAATGATTAGAGCTGAAACATCTACAGTGCCTTCAGAAAGTATTCAGACCCCTTCACTTTTTCCACATCGTTATGTGACAGCCTTATTCTAAAATTGATTAAATAAATGTTTTTCCTCAATCTACACACCATAATGACAAAAAGAAAACAGGCAAAACATGTTTTGCTAATTTATTCAAGATACAACTGAAATACCTTATTTACATAAGTATTCAGACCCTTTGCTATAAGACTCTAAATTGAGCTCAGCTCAGGTACATCCTGTTTCCATTGATCATCCAGGAGATGTTTCTACAACTTGATTGGAGTCCAGAGGTAAATTCAATTGATTGGACATGATCTGGAAAGGCACACACCTGTCTATACAAGGTCCCACAGTTAACAGTGTATGTCAGAGCAAAAACCAAGCCGAAGGTCGAAGGAATTGTCCGTATGGCTCCGAGACAGGATTGTGTCGAGGCACAGATCTGGGGAAGGGTACCAACACATTTCTAAAGCATTGAAGGTCCCCTAAAACACAGTGGCCTCCATCATTCTTAAAATGGAAGAAGTTTGGAACCACCAAGACTCTGAGCAATCGGGCAGAAGGGCCTTGGTCAGGGAGGTGGCCAAGAACCGATGGTCACTCTGACAGAGCTCCAGCGTTCCTCTGTGAAGATGGGAGAACCTTCCAGAAGGAGAACCATCCCTGAGCACCACCAATCAGGCCTTTAAGGTAGTGTCCAGACAGAAGCCATTCCTCTTTAAAAAAAAGGCACATGACAGCCCATTTGGAGTTGGCCAAAAGGAACCTGAAGGACTCTCAGACCATGAGAAACAAGATTCTCTGGTCTGATGAAACCAAGATCAAAGTCTTTGACCTGAATGCCCAGCATCACGTCTGGAGGAAACCTGGCACCATCCCTACGGTTAATCACGGTGTTGGCAGCGTCATGCAGTGGGGATGATTTTCAGCAACAGGGACTGGTAGACTAGTCAGGATAGAGGAAAAGATGAACGGAGCAAAGTACAGAGAGATCCTTGATGAAAACCTGCTCCAGAGCACTCAAGACCTCACACCTTCCAACGGGACAACGACCCTAAGCACACAGCCAAGACAAAGCAGGAGTGGCTTTGGGAGTCTCTGAAATGTCCTTGAGTGCCCCAGCCAGAGCCCGGACTTGAACCCAATCTAACATCTCTGGAGAGACATGAAAATAGCTGTGCACCGATCCAACCTGACAGAGCTTGAGAGGATCTGCAGAGAAGAATGGGATAAACTCCCCAAATACAGGTGTGCCAAGCTTGTAGCCTCATACCCAAGAAGACTTGAGGCTGTAATCACTGCCAAAGGTGATTCAACAAAGTACTGAGTAAAGGGTCTCAATACGTATGTAAAATTTTAGTTTTTTCTCATTATGGGGTATTGTGTGTAGATTGAAAAAAAAAAAAAAACAATTTAATCAATTTTAGAATAAGGAGGTAACATGAAAAAGTCAAGAGGTCTGACTTTCCAAATGCACTGTATATTTGCATTATACAAAACTTATGTTGAACAAACAAAACATTTATTTAGTGCTTAATATGAATGCTTATGTAGCAAAAGAAAGACGACAAGGGCATGCTTCATGCTGAAACGGATATCATTCACACGTTGGTTCTGATGGCTCTATAGGATGGGAAAATAAAGGCATTTGTTTCCCCTAAACCATATACAGGGTTGCAAACACCAACATCTTCATGACTTTGATTTAGCCTGTTCACTCAGGGCAGTTGGTGCCTTCTACTAGTGTCTTGCCATTGTCTGTCTGTAACTTTCAGCAGCGGTTTCCTGAAAGAGACAGGATTAGGGTTAGTTGCAGCATTTTCCTTTTGGGAAAATGTCTGACGATCAAATGTCCTACAGAGTTTTATCCAAATAGGCTATTTATCTACAGTATCCATACATATTAAGCAATGTTCCCTCTAAGCTGTGCACATGCTCCTCCTCCAGGACTGCCGCTCAAAAGAAATGCCGGGCCGGACAAAGAGGTTGAACTTCCCTGAGTTCGCCCCATTAGTTTTCACTATATAGATAGTTTTTTCTGTGATCGAATCAACATTATATCAGCCCCTTTTCAATGCAACAAACCAAAACAAATCTAACCCTGCAAGATTTAGTCTGGGGGTAGCACACGAGCGGTCTTAAAAATCACCTGTGAGCGAATGAGCTTTTCAGATCAGAGCCGCACATGTGCACATTTGTTGATTTTCCTTACTAGTTAGCAAGTTATTAGCAGTTATAGATAAGCACGTAAGCAATGGGGAGTTACTGCTTCCACAAAACGTGTAGGCTACATTTCAAGCTGTCTTTGAAAAGCCAGTCAGGTAAAAAGCTTATGTCTTAAAAAGGGGCAGTGTTGTATTTTGAGACAAGCTTGACTATGCAAAAAAAAAAAAAAAACATATGCAGAGGGCTAGCCTACATTGTCTAATGCTCTGTATAGTAATAATAATTCATTATATTTTGTAAAGTGGTTTCTTGCATCATACAACACAATACAATTTCCAGTCATCTATTTGGCCCACGGTGTTACAGACCAAGTACAAAATAATTAATTAATGTCAAGCCCTTCATAATATAAAATTAGTTTTTAAAAGTCTAATGCAATGTAGGCCTGCATTGAACACCACATGCAGGCTACATCATAGAAATGAAAAATCTATTTCCATGTGAACATTTTATGGGATTTGCTCCATTGGTTTTGTTGGTAGGTTTACCTAATGCTCCAATAGCCTATTGGCTACTGTGTAAAACTGTAAGGGAACAGCCTCAGAGTTCACTGGAAACCATGCCGGACGTTGCACTAAATTCTCAGTGTTCAAGTTCCCGCTTAAAAAAGGGCCTCAGTGCCACCAACATTTTGAGGAAACATTGGTAACTAATGTAAAAAAGGCACCATGTCCGTAAAACAAAGTATGTACATGTAACAAAAATGGTTTATTTTGTCCTCCGATGGAGGGGTGGGCATTGGCAGGTGGTGGTAGTATATTTTAGATTTAAAAAGGCTTCTGAAGTTTGCAATTTCCACTTTGAAATTTCAGACTTGATTTTCCCTCCCCAAAAAATGTATCAACCCCAGCAAGAATGTCCATTAATTAGAATCCACATTTCCTGTTTCTGCAGGATTCTTTTCCTGCTATAGCAGCCTGTCTCAAATGAAGACCTTATATCTGTAGCAAGCTAGCTTGACATACAATGTTAAAAATGCATTAGCGGACAAATGTGTCAGTTCTTGGGAGGTGCATCTTGAAAAAGCATTCAGAAAATGAATGAAGACTTCTCCCCTGCGCAAAAACAGCTGTGTGTCATAGGTCGGGCCAAGTTGTTGTTGCAAGTCCACTATGGGAGCACGAACTCAAGGCAGAGTAGAGGTGATGCCATTGAAAGACAACTTGAACCAACCGCCATGCAGCCAATGTGATTGGACATTTTCTGCCGAACAATGTGTCCAACAATGTTTGTGTGCCGGTTGTTAGGTCGTAAAAAAATATATAACACATACACACACACACACACACACACACACATAGTTGAAGTCAGAAGTTTACATACACTTAGTTTGGAGTCATTAAAACTCATTTATCAACCAATCCACCAATTTCTTGTTAACAAACCATAGTTTTGGCAAGTCGGTTAGGACATCTACTTTGTGCATGACAATACATTTTTCATACAATTGTTTACAGACAGATTATTTCACTGTATCACAATTCCAGTGGGTCAGAAGTTTACATACACTAAGTTGACTGTGCCTTTAAACAGTTTGGAAAATTCCAGAAAATTATGTCATGGCTTTAGAAGCTTCTGATAGGTTAATTGACATCATTTGAGTCAATTGGAGGTGTACCTGTGGATGTATTTCAAGGCCTACCTTCAAACTCCGTGCCTCTTTACTTGACATCATGGGAAAATCAAAAGAAATCAGCGAAGACCTCAGAAAAAATGTGTAGACCTCCACAAGTCTGGTTCATCCTTGGGAGGAATTTCCAAACGCTTGAAGGTACCACGTTCATCTGTACAAAGAATAGTAAGCAAGTATAAACACCATGGGACCACGCAGCCGTCATACCACTCAGGAAGGAGATGCGTTCTGTCTCCTAGAGATTAACGTACTTTGGTGCGAAAAGTGCAAATCAAACAGAACAACAGCAAAGGACCTTGTGAAGATGCTGGAGGAAACAGGTACAAAAGTATCTATATCCACAGTAAAACGAGTCCTATATTGACATAACCTGAAAGGCCGCTCAGCAAGGAAGAAGCCACTGCTCCAAAACCACCGTGAAAAAGCCAGACTACAGTTTGCAACTGCACATGGGGACAAAGATCGTACTTTTTGGAGAAATGTTCTCTGGTCTGATGAAACAAAAATAGAACTGTTTGGCCATAATGACCATCGCTATGTTTGGAGGAAAAAGGGGGAGGCTTGCAAGCCCAAGAACACCATCCCAACCGTGAAGCACGGAATGGCAGCATCATGTTGTGGGGGTGCGTTGCTGCAGGAGGGACTGGTGCACTTCACAAAATAGATGGCATCATAAGGTAGGAATATTATGTGGATATAGTGAAGCAACATCTCAAGACATCAGTCAGGAAGTTAAAGCTTGGTCGCAAATGGGTCTTCCAAATGGACAATGACCCCAAGCATACTTCCAAAGTTGTGGCAAAATGGCTTAAGGACAACAAAGTCAAGGTATTGGAGTGGCCAACACAAAGCCCTGACCTCAATCCTATAGAACATTTGTGGGCAGAACTGAAAAAGTGTGCGCGAGCAAGGAGGCCTACAAACCTGACTCAGTTACACCAGCTCTGTCAGGAGGAATGGGCCAAAATTCACCCAACTTATTGTGGGAAGCTTGTGGAAGGCTACCCGAAACGTTTGACCCAAGTTAAACAATTTAAAGGGAATGCTACCAAATACTAATTCAGTGTATGTAAACTTCTGACCCACTGGGAATGTGATGAAGGAAATAAAAGCTGAAATAAACCATTCTCTCTACTATTATTCTGACATTTCACATTCTTAAAATAAAGTGGTGATCCTTACTGACCTAAGACAGGGAAATTTTACTAGGATTAAATGTCAGGAATTGTGAAAAACTGAGTTTAAATGTATTTGGCTAAGGTGTATGTAAACTTTAGACTTCAACTGATATATATTTTAAAAAGCTGTCAATTACCCTCTAAAATAAACGCTGGTGTCTCAGAGAGGTGTGGCAGCAGGCTGCTGGTTCTCCTTGCTGTCCTGGTTGTTGAAGGCTTTGCTGGGGTCACCCCTGCGTTGGGGCTGGCCTCCCTTCTGACGACGGGACACCTGGGCACGCAGCTTAGATAGCTCCTACACACACACACACTTTACAATCATGTCTGACTGTAGTACACCCAAAAAGCTTTTAGCAACACCCAGTCCCTTGGTGGATTTAAAAGAAGTGGCTATATGAAAACAATAATTGTGAAACTTCTACTCCACAATTTGGTGGCAACTAAAGTGTATGTGTTGCTATATTCATATTTTGTTTACTTCAATCAACATAGCCCATGCTTATTTTTAAAATCAGCAAACTGACCTGTTTGAGGGAGATGTTCTCATCTTTGAGCTTCACCACATGTCTGATCTTCTGTTTCTGGTTCTGGTGGCCCAGAAGACGAGCATAGGCGTCCGCTAGACGGGTTAGCTCCTCCTGGTTTGCCCCGTTCTCGTTCAGTAACGAGTCCCGCTCCGCAGCAAACCCATTCAGCTGCTCCTGCAGGGCTAAACCAACGGGAAGCAGAGATGGGGGAACATAGAATAAAAAATAAAAAAACGGTAGAATTGGGCCCGTGTTTAAGTCAATGATGGGTGGACCCCTTATACTCATACTACTTCATATGGGGGAATATACATGAACATTGACAACACAACCCTCAGATGAACTACATTTCCCACAATGCAGCAGTGGACTGACCTGGAAGGGTTTGACCTTGGCGTAGAGCTCTTCGTACTGTCTCCTCCAGTGTTCCGTCTCTGCATCACTGAGAGGAAAGGACAGAGTTAGAACAGTGTATTTAGAGCCTATCCTATTGTCTTATAATACCCTTGTTTTCTACTTGATGATCTGGGCCCATATTCATATTCTCAGAGTAGGGTGCTGATCCAGGATCAGTTCCCCCCCTGTCCATGCAATTGTATTTATTAATTCATCTAAAAGGGGGAAAAAAAAAATGGGGAAACCGCCTTAAGACAGTTCATTAATACAGGCCCTGCACTTCACAGCCCAGTGAGTCAGTCAGTGGTCCTCCTCACCTCTTGTCTTGAGTCTCCAGCAGCAGTCTCTGGAAGTCTCTTCTCTGTTCCTCCATCTCCCAATAGAGAGTCACCTTCTCCTGGACCACCACATCCACCTGGCTCTGGAGAGAAACCTTCTCTTCCATCAGTTCTACCTGGCTCTGTTCCTCGGCCTTCTCCAGTCGGTGGTGTATTAGTTCTACCTGGTCCTGAAGGCCCTGTTTGTCTATTTCAAACACCACTACTGTTTTCAGATCATCCCTCTCTTTCTCCTTCATGTGGTTCTCTAGACATGGCAGATATTTCTTTACCTGGTCCTCAATCTTCTCTGACTGGTTTTGAAGGCTCAGTTTCTCCTTCTCCACCTCCCCTACCAAGCACTGAAGAGCTAGCTTCTCCTCCTCTAGCACCTCCACCTGTCTCTCTCGCCCCCCCACCTCCCCTGACATCCCTTGCTTCAACTCTCTCCTCTGCACTTCCCTCTCTCCTTTCTCCTGCTCCAGTAGCCTCTGCACCTCTTCTTTAGTTTGCTTAAATAGCCTTTGCACCTCCTCTTTCTCCTCTCTAACTTGCTGGAGTAGACTTTGCACCTCCTCTTTCTCCATCCTCTCCTCCTGCAGCGGTCTCTGAACCTCCTCCTCAGCCCTCTTCATTTCATCATCTCTCTGAGCTAGACGAGTCTGTACCTCTAACAGAATTCTAGAGATGGAGGGGGGGAGAGAAAATGGATAGGGGAGAGAGAGAGAGAATGGAGAGTGAAAGAGTCAGAAGGGGAGAGAGAGAGTCAAGTCAAAATCACATCAACATGCACATTCAATCACCAGATACTGAGAAGCCTTATGATGAGCTCACCTTGCATACTCCTTTGTGGCTTTCTCCTGACCCTGCTGGTTAGCTAGATGTTTCTCCTGTTCCTCCTCCATCAGCTTTTTCACCTCCTCCTCCTGTTGATTCACTCTCTCCATCTGCTTAGTCACCCTCTCCACCTCCTTCTCCAGCGCTCTACCCCTCTCCTCCGCTCCCTTCAGGGCCTGTCTGGTGCTGGTGGAACAAAATACACATTTATGTCTTAAAGCCGATTTATGCTTGATCCGGAAATGCAGTGCAAAGGGCTCTGTACGGAGGGTGTGACAATTGCAGAGGCTCAGGAGGCCAAATCAAGTTCCGTAACAATGCTGAGGGCTCTGTATAGTGCCGCATGATTGGTTGACGGTAGGTGGGGGCGGTATGTCCTGTATAAACACAAATGCACTTCCTTGACAACTTCATTCACAACAGCTCAGCTCCACGAAGCGCAAGACTGTCCTGAACGGTCTGTAAATGCTGTACTGACACTGCAGATTCTGGATTGACCATACAAAATCAGCTTTTACAGAGCCGTGACTGCTAATACTTTACCCCAAAGTTAAAGGGATAATTCACTTAACATCTGAAACTGCATTTTTTCATCTGTTAAAAGTTAACTTTAGTGAAACAAGAGTGAAACCTTTTTCCTTGTGAAAGGAGAGGGAAAGAGTGAAACTGTCCCTTTAAGGACATTTGTATTGGACAACAGAGCAGGGTCAACTCCTTACCTCTCCAGTTCACTGGCCATGTGTCCTATCTTGCTGAGGGAGGTGGTGTGTTCCTCCTGCAGCCTCCTGGTTGCAGCACAGTGCACCTCCTCCAACGCCTCCACGTCACTGCTCTTCCTGGAAAGAGATGCAACGCACACCGTTGAAAGGAACAGTTTGAGCCAAGGCGAGGTGCATTATCCCTAATCTCGATCACATAACAGGGCTAGACATTAACACTTGTCTGCTTGCCCGGGACAAGTAAATAAAAATTGTCGGGCAAGCAGAATATAGATTTAAGTTGTCAGAATGGACAAGTAAATGTCTTTTTTTTTTTTTTTTTAAATCACAGTATCAAACTTTTACGCCGATCAGAAATAGGATCAGATTGTCCTCTGGATGTGATCATTTAATAACTGTTCTCCCAATTTCTGCAGACCGCATTAGAGTACGACTGCATTGTATCTTACTCAAAATCACCAGGGCCGGTTGCTATGAGCTACACCCAGGCAGAAATTCTAAGCCTAGTAGGGAGCAGGCGTAGGGTGTTAAAGGTTTCTGATCTGTTTGTTGGTTCATCTATCACTGATGGGCTATACCCCCTCCACTTATTAGCCCAGCCAGAGAATTAACCAACCATACGGCGATTCAGTGAAACAAAATCCCATTGATTGATTGATAAATCTATCACACAAGTCATGGGTGTTTGGTTGGGAGCAGGCTACTACACTAGTGAAGAGGAAAATAATCCACTCGTTGAGATGAGCAAACTAGACTAAAGATGATAATGAGCATTCACCTCAGCTAACATTTTCTCAACCTAATTGTAATCAAACATCCAAACGGAGATTCAATGAAAACCAAAATCTGACATTGGTTGATTTAGTCAAGACGGGTACCCCATGGCCCACGTTCGTCTCAAAGCAGAGCGATGGCGCCGTCCCAATCAATACAGTGCTGAAAGGATCATCTATTCCACACGCGGCTACTGCTTTCATTTATTAACAGATTTGGGTTACTTTGGGAGTTTCAGTAAGCAACAAATGTGGCATGCCTTCAACTGCATTAGCCTACTTTGTTCCAATATTTTCATAATTCAGTGATACTCATTCCCACAGAATATTTTAGCCTTACAAGGTTATAGATAAGCAAGTCTTAATTCGTTACCTTGCTTAGGAAGTAGCCTACCTTAGCAATTTGATCCCTGATTAATTGAATGAGGCAATTATTTTATTAAGACAAAACGTGTTTGGTTGTAATTTTAATGTTGCCGTATTTTATAGGCTATGAAGGGTGGCCAACCATCCTGCAGGAGAGCCTTAAATGGGCACTGTTGTATTTTGAGACAGACTTGAATATGCAAAGAAGCCAATAGGCAGAGTGAAGCCTACATTTATGTCTGATTTTCTATGGTAGCAATAATAATGATACATTTTATTTGGTGGCTAAAAAAGCCCTGCATAATGAGTAGCTATTTGGGATGCAAGGTCATTGATTGAGTCCAGTCTAACTGCAGCTAAACTCCACGGCAACTCCAGTCAAGATACTTAAAAAACATGTAAACACTATTTCAATGACGACAGAGCACGTTTTATTCATTCAGTCACTCTCTCAGTTTAGTTCTACTCCCCCTGCTTCCAAACCCCCCAACTCCTCACCTGTCTAGCAGTGCTCTGGTCTCAGTCAGTTCCCTCTCCATCTCAGTCTTCTCCTGCTGGAAACTCTGTAAGGCCTCCTCTCTCCTCTTCTCCTCCTCCTCCCTCCTCTCTTCCTGCAACTCCAGAACCGACAGCTCCACTAGAGCCTCCTCCAACTCATCCTCCAACTGTTTCCTCTCGTCCTCGGTCTCCTCCCTAACTCTCTCCAGCCCCAAGGCCAGGGAGGCTGCACGCTCCTGGGGTGAGAGACACAGAACCAGTAAGGAGTTGAGTATTCTATTCTATTCTGCCGAGTCAGATGTAGGATTTTAATTGGTGCCATATTGGAGCCAAGTTACCCCCAACACCACTAACCTTTTCCTTCTTCAGCTCCTCAGCCAGGGAGGTGTGTGTCTGCGCCAGCTGCTCCTGCACCTCCTTCTCACTCCTCCAGTTGTCCTGCAGGAGGCTCAGCTCTGCATTCAGCTCCTCCACTCTCCCCTGGCCCCTATCTAGACAGATACACAGACACTTGGTATAGAGCCCACACTGATAACAACAACCTGGAGACATTTCCCCAAAACCCTGACACTTCCTGATTCCTGATCATTCCTGATAAATCTGCTTAAGATAAGTTCCCATTAGACCCATTCTTCCCATTAGTTTAGGGTATGTCAGTATTATAATTAGGGAGTAGGGATGTATGTATTTGTTTACTTCTCTCCTCCTCCAGAATTTTGCACTTCTCTCCCAGGTGAGCTACTCTCTCATCCAGCTCCTCCACTGTCCTCCTCAGCACCTCCCTCAGACGCACTAGCTCTGCATCCTTCTGCCGCACTGCATTCTGGGAGTCAGACACTTCCTGGTTGGCCAGCTGTATCTGTGTCTCCATCTCTCCCAATGCCTTCTGGGAGGACGTCAGCGCCGCATCTCGCCGCTCCAGAAGCTTCTCGGTCTCCTGCAAAGCATCCCGGGAAGCCTGCAGGTCCTGTTGACCTTTCTCTGACTCCTCCTCGATCTGACGGAGAATGTTCTGAGAGTTCTGGAGCTCCGCGGTACACCGCTCCAGTTTCTGCTCAAGATGGCTGAGAGGAAAAAGGACATGGCATGAGATCAGATGTTTTTGTTTTGCATGTCAACCAAGACAATTAGGAAACTGATGTCGTCAATTTCAACGCAGAGATATATATAAGAAGAGGTCGAGAGGACAGCATTCTTCACAAATAAAGCCATTTATTTAAATGATTCTGAAAGCAGTTGTTCCAGGAAGAGATGTGCATTTGCTCACCCTAGTTTCTCGTGTTGAGACTCAGACATGCTGTTCTCCATCTCTGTCTTCTCACGAAGCTTCATTCGCAGGTCCTAAGGAGACATAACAGCATGTTATAACAACCTCTAAATTATCATTTCCACACCCCGATGTAAGCATGATCATGGACTATTCAATTAGTTTCTCCATACACATTTTGTCCTTCAGTAAACAGTATGGTGTTAGGATAGATAAGATAGATAGATGTTTCTTCCCTCAGTGACCAGTATATGTTTGTACCTGGATGTGGTCGTTGGCTGTGTCCAGGTAACCCTGAAGAACATTGACCTCCTCTCTCAGCTCCTGGATCACAGCTGAGAGACAAGGATACAGAACATGGTTATAATGATGCTATCTAATTATACAGAAAAAGATGGGAGAATGTCTCTGTGTGTGTCCAAACTACTTACCTTGCAGTGTATCCATCTCATTCTCCAGCTCCTCGTTGTGGACTTTGGTGTCATGGTGGAGGTCCTCTGTGAAAACGAAACATTACATTTCAAAAATATTTTTTAAAGATTTCTCAGAGAGGGGGAGCACATTTTTTTTAAATAAATGTGCTGTATAAATAAGGTTTAATTGATTGATAATAACTAGGCAGGCTAACAATGCAGTGTCAGTGAGGTCAAGTGGTCTCACCCAGGTCCTCGTTCCTCTCCCTCAGGGCGGTGAGTGTAGCTCTGGCCGCCTCCAGGTCTGTCTCCAGAAACTTCACCTGGCCCTCTGTACTGATCTGCAGGAAACTCAGCTCCTTATAGGACAACACAAATGTCAGTCAAACAACCACACTGCTTAGAGACACTACACATGCAGGAAACTCAGCTCCTGAACAAAAACACAATATCAGCACACAATTTGATTTAGAGTGAGATGTACGCAAGGCAAACACCCCTATATCGATAGGATAGTGAATGGTGTGTGAACAGGGACACTTTCAGTAGCCAAACATTGCAGATAGAAATGCGATGAATAGAGCCGACGTGGTAACTTATTCTACGTAGCATATTTCAATCTGAATATACGAAAATGCTGCGTACTACTGAACGTGTCCCAGGTGTCGTACCTTGTCCTTGACATCCAGTTTGTTTCTTGCCTCCATCAGCTCCATAGACATAGACTGAATCCTCCTCTTAGTGGTGTCTGCAGAAACCTAGTGGAACACAACGATAACACAGTCAGACATTTACAAAACAAGGTACAAACAGAAAAATGTGAACATTTGTTATTGGACAAGCTAGGGTAGTACCCGATAGCAGGGTGGAAGTATTGTTTTGTCAACTAGACCCAGATTTCTTTAATTCTATTGGGCCGGTTTCCAAGACACAGATTAAGCCTAGTCCAAGACTAAAAATCTGTGGAAAAGTAGCCCATTGAGATGAGCATGCCAACTCTTGATTGTACCATCAAACACCACATTACCTTGTTCTTGAGGAACTCGTTAGTCTTCTTGAGCTCAGCCAGCTGTCTCTCCAGAGTGGTGAAGTTAGCTGCCAGACCAGTCTTCTCCCTGACCACAGACAACAGCTTGGCCTCCCCTTTCCTCAGCTCCGCTTCCAGGGTTACCAGGCGCCTGTCCTGCTCCCCGCGCTGCTGCACCAGGGAGCGGATCTACAGGAGGGAGGAGGAGGAGACAGGGTGGTTAGTGTGTTAGATTGAAGAATGAAGGCATGCAGTAAGGTCACAGCTGCTGTGATAACTGAAACTTGTCCACATCAATGATAAATCTTGTCACATTTAGTTTTTCTTCAACTGGTAACAGTGACAATGTATGTATGCTATTGGGACAGACAAGACATATTTGCTCCTCAAACCAGTCTGTATAACTATGCTACCTCTTTCTCCAGGAGTTTCTGCTGTTTAATCTGCATCGATAGGCCACTCTTGTCTTTCTTTGACATGGACCCGTCAACCTGGGTGAAGGAGGAACAGACAAATTAATCGCAGAGGAGGGCCATTGCATTAGGATTCAAGGGATAGTTCAGGATTTTGTCAATTAAGCTCTTGATCCATCAGATGAACCCATGAATACCATTTGTATGTCTTTGCATTCAATTTGAAGGAAGCTGCCAACTAGTGTTATTGCTAACTAGCATTAGCACAATGACTGGAAATCTATGGGAACAGCTAGCACGCTAGACTTTCAGTCATTGTGCTAACACTAGTTAGCATTGGCTTCCTTCAGACATACTGGACATAGAGACATAAAAATGGTATCCAAGAGTTTCTGACTGGGGAAGTCAATAAAGGGCTTCATTGCCAAAATCTCAAACTATCGCTTTAAAGCACCAGGGTGTATTCACTAGTCGGATTCCATTGCAAAACATTTTGCAACACAAACTGTTTACACCAAACGAAAATCGCTTTGGAAGGAAAACACAAATTCAGGTAGATCCCTCCCTGTTTCATTAGGTTTGCTTCCATTTGGTTCCTCGAGTAAACAGTAAAGGTTTTCCATTGCAAAACATTTTGCAACGGAATCCGACTAATGAATAGACCCCAGTACTTCACGGTTATCTTGATGATGTGGCTGTGCCAACCAGGGACAATGTGATTATTATGTGAACACCAACTTACCAGACCATCCACAGACATGGTCCTACGCACAGGTGACATGGGCACATCTTTAGAAGGAGATGGTGGTAGGAAGCTGGGAGCTGAATTGGGAGGGTAGGGGAATTTTGAAATTAGAAGAATGGTGTAGAAAGTAAAAACACATCTAGGTTGAGTGACAGTCTAATCGTATATGTTTAAATATATATATATTGTCAATAGTATGAGGTATTTTCTGGACTAAAACTTCAGTTATTTGACAGTTAAACTCACCACCACTGGCCTTGATCAGTTTGAATCGCTCTGACCGGCGGAAAGAGGCAGGTCCCTTCACCTCTCCTGGTTTCAGCTCGTAGGTACCCGGTGCTGGGGCGCAGCCTGAACAAAACATGTTGAAAAAAGATTAGCCTGCGCTTACACAGGTAGCCCAATTCTCATATTTTGCTAAATTATTGTAAAAAAAACGGATTGGTCAAAAGGCAAATTAGTGAGAAAAATATTAGAATAGGGCTGGCTATCAACATAAGTAACATTATCTAATTGTCATGGCATGTAGCTAACGTAACAGACCTGGATTTATTGTGCCCTTTGCTCATTCAGTCCTGCACTAACTAGTTACCAAACCAACAATAAGTTACCTAGCTAGTAAACAATGTTATACAAAATATTGTTGGACAGCTCCGTTAGCTAGATCAGAGCTAACGTTATATTAACTGACTAGCTAAAGCAACTAGACAAAAGCAACACGTTAGTTGGCTAGGTTCGCTCAATTAAATCATTATCGATGCTTTAATTTACCGATATTTTCATTAAATCGCTTCACTGGAGCTCTTGAAAAAGACATGGCTTGGGTTTGGAAGAAATAGTCCACTAGACAATCGGTATCTACAGTTGAAGTTATAGCTAGCCACGATGAGTGCCAACGCACTGCTCCAAATTCAAAACAACAACACAAACCGGCTGAAATTTCAAAACTACTTACGTCATAACCAATTGGAAAAGAGACAACACAAATTTAACCAATCAGGGCAGAGGAAACGAGACTTCCGCCAGCGCACACTGGCACTTCCATCTCCTCATGATCACTGTGGCTATATTCAAATGTATTTACAGTATTTTTTAAATTACAATGCACACGGTCATACATGATTCTTAATAAATTTTCAGTTAGACATTTATTTAAATGGAAATACAACAATTTAATTTCCTTTTGCAGAACCATTCGTTGTACAACTTTATATTCTTATTTTCTCATTTTTGTATTTCAAAACATGATCACTTGTACAACAATATCATGAACAAAAACCTAATGTCACAAATGTATCCGTAATGACAATATATCGCTTTTCTTTTCATGCTAAAAGGTTCGAAAATGATTCATTGGTAACTTTTACTTATCAACATATTCACCCATTCAATGAACAATAAAGGTGTAGTTGTGTGAATAAATAAAACAAAAAGGACCGTTGGAACAATAACAAAAAAATGAACACAAAGGGGAAACTGAAAATGTGGTTCCTCCTTCATTGATAAAAAACGGGGACAAAATTCTTGATAACACTGCTTAATCTAAAGGGGAAAAAAATAAAACAATAGTGAATACATTTAGGAAATGTCCCTTTCTCCGTCTCTGGTGTGTAATTCCTACCTGAACTGGAAAAAGGCAACGACTTGATTCCTTTAATTCTTCTTCTATAGGAGGGAATGAACTCTACAGGAGTTAGATTTGTTCAGAGAGTGAATGGGACCAATCTAATACAGTAACATCAATTCTGGCCTCTTTTTATTTTACAACCAAGAAGTCTTTAATGTTTTATTACAGAAAAAAACAAAAATTAAACACATTAGCGCAGATGTCAATAATTTGTCAAATGATAAACAATAACACTGTATTAAGAGCAAATACAGAATATAAAAATGTTTCAATAAACTGACAAGACAGTAGGTGAGGTTTCTCATCAGTAGAGGCAAGTTATACCAAGGATGAAAAATTTAATTATCAATAATTAATTAAAAACAATAACAATTACAACACTCTAAACTTCTCCTTTTAGTTCAACAGTGAAATTTACAATGGAGAATGGAACTGAATAAAAATATACTCAGAGGCTAAAACCCCCAAAATATGGGTAAAAATAAATAAAAGCAACTTAGAAAAGCAGTCAAGTGTCCATGTTATGCTATGAGAAACAGTAGGGTTGTGTGAGGGGAGAAGAGGTGAGGTGTGGGTAACTACTCCTATGACGCTGGTTTACTATGTATGGGTATATCCAGGGAGATGTGAGCTGCAACCAAATGGCACCCTATTCTCTATATAGTGCATTACCTTTGACCAGAGCCCTGTAGGCGCTGGTCAAAAGTAGTGCACTATATAGGGAATAGGGTGCCATTTGGGACACACCTGTGTTAGCTTCTGGGATTCATTAATTGACTTGTGCGATGATCATATCATGGACGTTATAGGGGGAAATTACACTGATGACATTGGTGTTAAGTATCAGCGTAATACTTAGCACCAGTGTGGACTTCAATAAGCAATTCAATAAATGGCCGTTAGGTTTGCTTTCGTATGTAATCTACGAAATAATAATCTCAGGTTATTTCAGAATCAAATTATTTATATGCGTTGAGGTTTTGGAGATTATTCCTGCATATCTATCATCTTTGATGCAGGTTGATTGTTTTTGCTCACTAAATGGTTTCTCAGAGGTATCTGATAGACTGTTGATTGTGACTAGAGGGGAAGCAGAGTGGTACTGCAGATCTGTAACCACTCAGGATTGGCAATTGTGTGTTACTGAGGCCACCCATGTGACATATAGCTCTAGGGACAGGAGAAGGCATGCTGGGTGTGAGAGTCACATGGGTTAAGAACAGAAAAACGAACATCTGAAAACTAGACTGTGGTTATGGGCCAAACATATTCAGAGTTCAGAAAACTCGGTTTGAGACTTAGACTTTTTAATGGGCGCCATGTTGCCACCAAAAGTTCCAAGACAGTTGCATTTTAGAATGCAAATTGGAATGTCATTGGTATGGAATATTTGGTGTCAAAATGGTGTACAGTCAGACAGAACTCTGGAATCCTAAGGCTCTGAGAGTCTGAGTACAAGGCCAAAGAAAGGCAGAGTGTGTGGTGATGATTTGGGTTGGTGTGTGTGTGTGTGTTTGGACTGTGTGTGTGCGTGGGACATGTGTGGCTTGTGTGTGTGTGTGTGTGTGTGTATGTAGCGTGTGTGTTCTTCTCAGCATGTTGTGGCCAGGGACTGGTGTATAGGTGGCTGGAAGCAGCGGACATGCTCCACGGTGGAACTATCCGTCTCCACAGCCTTCATGTACTTGTTGAGGATGGCAAAGATCTCATTGTTCAGGATCTGGTACTTCCTGATCCGATCAGCCATCTTCTTCAGCGGCTGTGGAGAAAGAGAGGGAGGGAGGGATAGCGAGAGAGAGAGGGAGAGAGTGAGGGTTTGAATCGTATGACAGACCAGGACGGTAGTAGCCAAGAACTTGCCACAAAGATGGTGAGCTTCCTCTCCTCATATCAATCTTTCTCGTAAAAAAATAAAATAAATCACCAGAAGTTGACATATCCCTAAATCAGTGGAGGCTGCTGAGGGGAGGACAACTCATAATAATGGCTGGAATGGAGTGAATGGAATGGCATCAAACACATGGAAACCATGATGTATTTGATACCATTCCACTGATTCCGCTCCAGTCATTACCACGAGCCCTTCCTCCCCAATTAAGGTGCCACCACGTCCTGTGCCCTAAATCCCTTCTTATTTCTGTGCTAGCATGCTGGTTAAAAGTGTGTAGATGTGTGCGTAGCGTCAGTGTGTACCCACCACATTCTTGATGATCTCGTCCTTGCCGTCTTGCCTCTGCACCTTGAGCAGGTGGTAGCAGAAGTCAAACAGGTCGAAGCGGCGCTGCTGACCCAACAGCACGATGATGGAGCAGCCTGCCCAGTTCAGCCCGTCACCAAAACACTGCCTGCAGAGGACACGCACAGGGACGGCTTGCTGTTACTAACTTAGTAAGTACTTTGTATTTGTAGAAAACACTTTACAAATCAAGCTTGATTGATTGGTTTTTCTAAGTCTTTGGTGCCCTGAGAGGACTACAGTAACTAAATGGTTACTGTGTGTGTACACTGCCATGTACAGTAACTCACTCTGCCGTGAACTCGTGAGTGCCGACGGGAATGCAGTAAACAAACTGCATGGCGCTCCAGAGGCGGTGGAACTCCATACACTCGTCCACGTGCATGACACCGTTGGTGGGGGGCGGGCCTCGCCACACGGCGTCCTGCAGGAAACTACGGATCCTCGTAAGGATCACCTCGAACATGGACAGGCCACAGCAAAGACGCTCCTTGGTCAACAGATCCCCCTCACGGGCTATAGCTATTTGCTGAAAAAGAAGAGGAAAGGAAGCATTAGGAGAGGAAGGAAGGAAGAAAGGATACATTAGGAAAGGAAGGAAGGAGAACAGGGAGTAAGGAGGTGCAGATCAAATAGGGAAAGTAATTGTCTTGGAACTTTGGTGCCAATATGGCTGCCCTTTCAAATTCTACATTTCAAACCAAGATTGCTGAAACTGTCTATTGGCTGTGGGTCAGGACAGAGAGCCAGGTGATGAGGTATGGATGGTAATGACAAGAAGGTAGAGCTGACCTGAGGGGTCCCCAGCCTCTCAATGAGGGGCACCAGGTGGAGTGGAGCATACTTAGCCTCCAGCCTCTTCATCCTGACTTCCAGACGCTCCCCCTCTACACACACACACACACACACACACACACACACACACACACACACACACACACACACACACACACACACACACACACACACACACACACACGTTACTACACCAATCACATCAGACAGATATGCATAACAATATTGACTGCCTTATCCCACCCGTCCACCTTAATCTCAATCAGGATCCACACACCTGGACCTGTATCACATACCTTTGATGTAGACCCTGGGGAGGATGTTCTGGAAAGGGGCTGCATGAAGCAGGTCACACACCTCCTCCTGGGACTGTGGTTAACACACACAGAGGGAGAGACAGGGAAAGACCAAGAGAGGCAGAAAGAGGTGACATTGAACACCAGCCAACATCTCTCCTGGACACATCTACACTACATGGGGTAGTTAGTGGTGATGGGGGGGGGGGGGGAGGTGTTATACTCATTAGTAAGGAGTGGAGTCAGAGGTACATAAGCTGTGAGAATGTCTGTATAAGTGAGAGAGTAGTAGGCTAGTACAGTTATGATGAGTCATACACCTGCCTAGGGCTAAATACAGTACATTACACTGGTCTGACGTGTCATTGGTCTGACTTAACCTCTGGTCACACCCCCCCTCAGTCACACTACAGGCTAAGGTCACTCAGGTCTGGCTAACCAATAGGAATGGCTGGAATATGGAATCAGCAAACGACAAGAGATCCAGATCAGGAAAGCTCCACTAAAACACTATGGAAGACAGAATGATCTGCATGCAGTGATCCGCCAATACAAACACCCACCCATCAATCCCACACACACCCCCTGAGGCAGTCAGAGGGAGAAACAGACAGACAAACCACAGGGTATGAGGGTATAAAGAGTGACAGTCAGGCATTGAGAGAGAAGCCAGTGTTGACAGAGAATATGGAGGCAGAAGTGAAGTTGAGCACAAACTCAGCAAAAAAAGAAACATCCCCTTTTCAGGACCCTGTCTTTCAAAGCTAATTCGTAAAAATCCAAATATCTTCACAGATCTTCATTGTAAAGGGTTTAAACACTGTTTCCCATGCTTGTTCAATGAACCATAAACAATTAATGAACATGCACCTGTGGAACGGTCGTTAAGACACTAACAGCTTACAGACGGTAGGCAATTAAGGTCACACCTATGAAAACGTAGGACACTAAAGAGGCCTTTCTACTGACTCTGAAAAACACCAAAAGAAAGATGCCCAGGGTGCCTGCTCATCTGCGTGAACGTGCCTTAGGCATGCTGCAAGGAGGCATGAGGACTGCAGATGTGGCCAGGGCAATAAATTGCAATGTCCGTACTGTGAGACGCCTAAGACAGCGCTACAGGGAGACAGGACGGACAGCTGATTGTCCTCGCAGTGGCAGACCACATGTAACAACACCTGCACAGGATCGGTACATCCGAACATCACACCTGCAGGACAGGTACAGGATGGCAACAACAACTGCCCGAGTTACACCAGGAACGCACAATCCCTCCATCAGTGCTCAGACTGTCCGCAATAGGTTGAGAGAGGCTGGACTGAGGGCTTGTAGGCCTGTTGTAAAGCAGGTCCTCACCAGACATCACCGGTAACAACGTCGTCTATGGGTACAAACCCACTGTCGCTGAACCAGACATTGCAGGCAATCTCAACGCTGTGCATTACAGGGAAGACATTCTCCTCCTACATGTTGTACCCTTCCTGCAGGCTCTTCCTGACATGACCCTCCAGCATGACAATGCCACCAGCCATACTGCTTGTTCTATGCGTGATTTCCTGCAAGACAGGAATGTCAGTGTTTTGCATTGGCCAGCGAAGAGCCCGGATCTCAATCCCATTGAGCACGTCTGGGACCTGTTGGATCTGAGGGTGAGGGCTAGGGCCATTCCCCCCAGAAATGTCCGGGAACTTGCAGGTGCCTTGGTGGAAGAGTGGGGTAACATCTCACAGCAAGAACTGGTCAATCTGGCGCAGTCCATGAGGAGGAGATGCACTGCAGTACTTAATGCAGCTGGTGGCCACACCAGATACTGACTGTTACTTTTGATTTTGACCTCCCCTTTGTTCAGGGACACATTATTCAATTTCTGTTAGTTCCACAGACATGTGACTTGTTCAGTTTGTCTCAGTTGTTGACTCTTGTTTTGTTCATACAAATATTTACACATGTTAAGTTTGCTGAAAATAAACGCAGTTGGCAGTGAGAGGGCGTTTCTTTTTTTGCTGAGTTTGCTTTACAGACAGCCACCCAGAAACACACAGGCCACCTCTACCATGTGAGCCAAGGACATGGAGAGATACTTTAAGATAATCACTTTTTATTATCCATTTATTTCCAATCATAGAATAATGATTGCAATCTTGGATATTCTGTATTTCTTACAATTATTTTTAGTCTCAATCCTTGGTTTTCATGGTCCTCCGGAGGTAAAACTTTGTGTGCCAAAGTAAGATGGTGAATATAAAAACAGAGAAACACAGCAGCCCAATTCAACAGAGAGAGAGATGGAGATCAGTCAGGGTGTGTGTTTTTTTTACCAAAGACAAGACCTAGATTCTTACCACCTGTGGTAGTTTGCCAGCGTGTAATAAAGAATAGAGTTGCAATTCAGACACAGTCAATATCAACATTTCTGGAGGGTGAAACTTTATTGAGACGGAGATAGAAACAGATATATTAAACCAGACAAAAAAACAAAGGAGGAGAAATAGCCTGACATGTATCAGTCCCTCTTTCTGAGTATGCTACGGTGACCCTGAGAGAGAGAGAATAAGAGAAGAGAAAGCAGGAATGGGAGGAAGAGAGGAGAGGAAAAGAGGGGAGAGTATGAGAGGGGAAGAGGAGGGAGAGGGGAGAGGAGAGAGGTGATGGAGAGTATGAGAGGGGAGAAGGAGAGAGGGGAGAGGTGATGGAGAGTATGAGAGAGAGAGGAGGGAGAGGGGAGAGGTGATGGAGAGTATGAGAGAGGGAGAGGAGGGGAGATGAGGGAGGTGATGGAGAGGGTAGAGGAGAGAGGTGATGAGAGTATGAGAGAGGGAGAGGAGGGGAGATAAGGGAGGTGATGGAGAGGGGAGAGGAGATGGAGAGTATGAGAGATGGGGAGGAGGGAGAGGTGATGGAGAGCATGAGAGAGGGAGAGAAGGGAGAGGAGAGAGGTGATGAGAGGGAGAGGAGAGAGGTGATTGAGAGGGAGAGGAGGGAGAGGTGATGGAGGGTATGAGAGGGGAAGAGGAAAGGAGAAAGAGAAACAAAGGGATACAGGCGAAGCAGAAAATGGTGGGGAAAGGAAGGAAGGACAGAATAGTGGAGAGGAAGGGGTAGAAGTGAAAAAGGAGAAGAGAAGGAGGGACTCACCAGAGCTTGTTCGATGAGCAGACAGAAGAGGATGGCGTTCCCCACCTCCCTGAGACTCTGGAAGACATCGGTCTTCAGCTCAGCGTACTCTATAATGTCCTTCAGCTGGTGGTGGAAGAACTCCAGGATACCTGGCAGGGAAGGAGAATCAATCAATCAAATGTATTTTATAAAGCCCTTTTTACATCAGCAGTTGTCACAAAGTGCTTTACAGATACTCAGCCTAAAACCCCAACCAGGAAGCAATGCAGATGTAGAAGTACAGTGGCTAAGAAAAACTCCCTAGAAAGGAAGGAACCTTGGAAGAAACCTAGAGAGGAACCAGGCTCTGAGGGGTGGCCAGTCCTCTTCTGGCTGTGCTGGGTGGAGATTATAAAAGTACATGTGGCCATTAAGGCCAGAACACAGTTCAAAGTTCAAAGTTCTTCAAAGTGAAAAAAGTTAAATGTTAAAACAACAGATCCGATCACATGGAGTTGAATACTATGAAAGGGACTGTCCTTGACTGATAAACACACATCAGAATCATGATGGAACATCCAGGTATGCTAAGATTATGGTAGGATTATGAACTGTGTCTTGTTGACTATGACGACGTATATTCCATCACTGTGCTCTCTATGACCAAGATCAGGCATACAGGAAGTCCATTTAAGTCCAGTCCAGTACAGCCAACGGTACAGAACACCCCTAATCTAGCTAGCCTATAATCCCTGGTCATAGAGAGACATGCTAAACCAGCACATCTCATCTGATCTGGCAGAGGACTGTAATATGATGGGACAACAACAGGAAGTGTTATTGTCTGGGACCAACCGGGCTTCAAACCTGGGTTGTCTGTATGAGTCATGGCTGTGTTAGCCCTCTGAGATAAAGCCTAGACATTTGCTGTGGGTTCACTGAACTACATCTGCCTACTGTACATCAACCGACCTGGGGATCCGTACTCGTGGCGCGGCAGGCGACAGATCTTGGGCATTACCTCGATCAGGGTCTTCACATACTGCAGGATAGTGCCCTGCAACTAGAGAGAAAAGAGAAGAGGAAGATGAAGAGGGAGAAGGAGAGTAAAAAGATGAGAGGGGAGGAGAGAGGAGATTAGTTGGATATACTGTTTTTAACAGAAAGCTGGTATGTATGAGTACATTCAGACAATAGTAAAAGAGACAAATAGCCCATAATACCAGGCTCTTGACTATCTTGAGCAGTTCCTCCATCACCACGGCGATGCCCTGGTAACCAAGGAGACGGCAGATGGTTTTGAAGTGGGGCGGGCCTACGAAGTTCCTGTAGGAGCTATAGATGTGGGAGTAGGCAATGTTCAGAGGCTGGGGGAGCGGTGAAAAAAACAACATCAGAAACATGCTCTCAAAATAGGTACAAATGTTTCTCTTTTCTATAGTTCTATTCAATACAGTACATACCTTAGACCCATACAGGTAGTACGGCTGCACGTTGGCCGGCTTGTCTCGCTGAGGCTCCTGGGTAAATGGGATGGCAGTCCGCACGAAGCTGAGGACACAGAGAATGAATGAGCTAGAGGTCAGGGGTCATGAGCAGGAGTCCACTTAGGTAATGAATAAATGGAATATAGATAACCAACTGCTGAACCTGAGCAATGTTTTGGTAGACCTGCACAGAACTGTACGCTTGGGAACATGGCTGAGACTACCCCCCCACTGACCGGTTGGTGGAGCCGTTGTAACAGTAGTTGGGGAGGAAGTCAAAGTTGAGTTCCCAGAAGACATGGAGCGTGATGCGTCCGTAGGGGGCAGACACATTGTGGTTGGCCTCACGGAACATGGCGTCGAAGCTGTCCAGGGTCATGTGCTTCGAAAGCAGACGATGAGTCAGTCTGTTGATGTCCATCAGCCACTCCAACTCCTGATTTGTGGAATGGTGTGTGAGAGAGAGGGAGAAAGAGAGAGAGGGGTGGAGGAGTGAGTGAGTGAGTGATAGGAGAGAGAAAAATCAACATCATAAACAACATCAACTGCTGATGGGTGGAATGGTGAGAGAGAAGAAAAGCTGGTAATATAATGTGGCCAGTGGAGCATGGGCCCAAGAAGACAGGAAAGGGCCCATGAGAATGAGCCTGGTGTGTGATATGTTACCAAGGACTGACAGTATGCTATCTGAGAGAGTACATTTGACCCAGGGCTGGGAGTGTGAAGGAGGGTTGTGTGTGTGTGTGTGTTCGAAGGTTGAGGCTGCAGTATACAGTATGCCCCTGGTATTCTCACCACTATGGAGGTGAGGTCTTCACTCTCAAAGCGGCTGATGGCCTGGTCCAGAGACTTGTACATGGCTGCTGAGATCCTCTGGGTGATCAGACGGTTCAGATCGATGGAGCGACCTAGGAGCTGGAGAGAGAGAGGACAGGATGAGAGAGATGGAGGGGAAGGGGAAGTGAGCGAGAGGGGGGGAGAGGATGAGAGAGAAAGAGTGAGGACAAGAGAGCGGAAGAGAGAGATTGAGGAGAGGAGGAGAGAGAGGAAGGGAGAGAGAGAGCGGGAAGAGTGTAGGAAAGAAGAGAGAGGAAGAGAGGAGAGAGAGTTTGTGTGATTTTATGTCAAAAACTGACCATGTGGTCAGTCCCACAAAGATCTCTGAAAGTGTACCGCAATGACATGCATGACAGGGCGCTGTATGACAGGGCGCTGTATGACAGGGCGCTGTATGACAGGGCGCTGTATGACAGGGCTAGGGTGACCAAGATTAAAATAACCAAATCCGGGACAGCGGGATGATTTTTCCGGACATTCGCAGGGCAGTGTAGCCAACACATTAATAATTTCCCCCACACACACACACAAAATAAATCTCCCT
Source organism: Hucho hucho (assembly GCA_003317085.1). Taxonomy (NCBI): domain Eukaryota; kingdom Metazoa; phylum Chordata; class Actinopteri; order Salmoniformes; family Salmonidae; genus Hucho; species Hucho hucho. Next base: position 28,581 of record QNTS01006040.1, read on the forward strand.
CCCGCTGCACCGAGCTAGCTAGCAAGCTAATTGAAGCACAACTAATAAGCATAGAGAGCCTGACAAGTTTTACGCAATGACCTTATATCTGTCAGTCTAATACGGCTATTTCCGTTCCTTTGTAGCTTTCCATTAGACGCACGCTTTTTGTAAGTAACAAAGGGCCAAAATGCGGGACTGTGATCACCCTTGCCAGGGCGTATACCAGGGTGATGTATGACAGACCTACCTGTACGTGTCTCTGTTTGAGCAGGGTCTCATAACGGTTGGAGGGGGGGTAGGGGATGATCACACCATAGTTTTTACACTCTGCCCTGAAACGCTTGTCCAGGAGGACACTGTGGAGCAAAACACACAACAACATCCTTCACTGCTTGATTCAACCCTTCCCCCCATCAACATGATTCAGTTTTCATCCATCTCTTACCTTCCAGACATGGCTTTGTAGTAGGCAAATATCTGGTCAGCCAGTTTGTAGACAAACTGATCGAAGCACAGGTTCACCTGTAGGAAAAACAGCATCCGTAACTCACTACTCTTGTGGGGATTGGTGATAAATGACTTATCATTATTTGACTCCTGAGGCGGCCATCTTTGTTTCGTGCTAGTTTACCTCAGCCTCTATCTCATCGTAGAGGAACTGTTTCTTGAACTTGGTCAGAGCGTAGTAGCCACTGTCATTGTAGAGGTCCAGAGGGTACAACACATACCTGGGAGAAACAGTCAGGATGGCATCAGCAGGCACAAACACATACAGACTCAGTATGGAAACAATGAGAACAGAGAGACAAACAAACACTATCTTTCCGTCACTTTCCATCACTTCCGTTTTCTCACCTGCACGTGCGCACACACACACACACACACACACACACACACACACACACACCAGGAGTGGTCTAAACTGTGTCTTACTCCATCATGGATGGCTCCTTGGTCTCCAGTATGTGGTCTGTGAGGATCCAGGGCATGGACATCTCGATGGGGAACTGGATCCTGCGACCCATGGTCAGCTCCAGGAAGAACTCTCTGAACCACAGCTGAGACAGGTCACAGCAGTGCTGAAGCGCCTCTGGAGGATGGGAAGGGAATAACATGATATTACTATATATTTTTAGAGGAAGCACTTACTGAACCACAGCTGAGACAGGGAACAACAGTGCTGCAGTGCATCTTTTCCCTCGTGGTTCCCCTTCCAGCATTGGGGAAAATCCCCACCAATTAGATTTCCGCCTGGGCGGGGACATCGACCTTAGAGGGTTAAAATGTGGTAACAGCAGTGCTGCAGCACCTCTACAGGACGGGAGGGGAATAACATGATATTACTACAGGACGGGAGGGGAATAACATGATATTACTACAGGACGGGAGGTGAATAACATGAT
>QNTS01006040.1:47860-67330 GCA_003317085.1 Hucho hucho
AAACATTATGCTTTGGGGGTGTTTTTCTGCTAAGGGGACAGGACAACTTCACTGCATCAAAGGGACGATGGACGGGGCCATGTACCGTCAAATCTTGGGTGAGAACCTCCTTCCCTCAGCCAGGGCATTGAAAATGGGTCGTGGATGGGTATTCCAGCATGACAATGACCCAAAACACACGGCCAAGGCAACAAAGGAGTGGCTCAAGAAGAAGCACATTAAGGTCCTGGAGTGGCCTAGCCAGTCTCCAGACCTTAATCCCATAGAAAATCTGTGGAGGGAGCTGAAGGTTCGAGTTGCCAAACGTCAGCCTCGAAACCTTAATGATCTGCAAAGAGGAGTGGGACAAAATCCCTCCTGAGATGTGTGCAAACCTGGTGGCCAACTACAAGAAACATCTGACCTCTGTGATTGCCAACAAGTTGTTTTGCAGAGGGGTCAAATACTTATTTCCCTCATTAAAATGCAAATCAATTTATAACATTTTTCACATGCGTTTTTCTGGATTTTTTTGTTGTTATTCTGTCTCTCACTGTTCAAATAAACCTACCATTAAAATTATAGACTGATAATTTCTTTGTCAGTGGGCAAACGTACAAAATCAGCAGGGGATCAAATACTTTTTTCCCTCACTGTATATATATATATATATATATATATATATACACACACACACACATACATACACACACATATATACATACACCTTATTTACATAAGTTTTCCGACCCTTTGCTATGAGACTCGAAATTGAGCTCAGGTGCATCCTGTTTCCATTGATCATCCTTGAGCTGTTTCTACAACTTCATTGGAGTCCATCTGTGGTAAATTCAATGGATTGGACAAGATTTGGAAAGGCACACACCTGTCTACATAAGGTCCGACAGTGCATGTCAGAGCAAAAACCAAGCCATAAGTTTGAAGGAAATGTCCGTAGAGCTCAGAGACAGGATTGTGTCGAGGCACAGATCTGGGGAAGGGTACCAACACATTTCTAAAGCATTGAAGGTCCCCAAGAACACAGTGGCTCCAACTGGAAAGCCAGTTTCATCATAGTACTTGATGGTTTTTTCGACTTGCATTTGATGAAACTTTCAAAGTTCTTGAAATGTTCTGGATTGACTGATCTTCATGTCTTAAAGTAATGATGGACTGTCATTTCTCTTTGCCTATTTGAGCTGTTCTTGCCATAATATGGACTTGGTCTTTTACCAAATAGGGCTATCATCTGTATACCACCTCTACCTTGTCACAACACAACTGATTGGCTCAAACGCATTAAGAAGGAAACAAATTCCATAAATTAAACTTTTAACAAGGCACACCTATTAATTTAAATGCATTCCAGGGGACTACCTCATGGAGCTGGTTGAGAGAATGCCAAGAGTGTACAACGCTGTCATCAAGGTAAAGGGTGGCTACTTTATCTCAAATATATTTTGATTTGTTTAACACTTTTTTGGTGACTACATAATTCTATGTGTTATTTCATAGTTTTGATGTCTTCACTTTTATTCTACAATGTAGAAAATAGTAAAAATAAAGAAAAACCCTTGAATGAGTAGGTGTGTTAAAACTTTTGACTGGTATTGTATATCTATATAAGATATAATGTGTATATTTATGTTGTATTATACAGGGCGTATTTGTAAAATAGGTCTCAATATGTCTACCCAGTTAAAATAAAGACAGTTTTTATATATGTATATTTTTTTTATACATTTGCTAATATGGGTAATTGTTAATGGGACAATTGATGGCTACAACTGGTGCACATTAATGTTAAACTTATCATTCTATTTATCGTTATTGCATCAATTCAGGCAATTTATCATGATTTGGAGTTTTGTCCATATCGCCCAGCTCTACCCCTAACCTTAACATTTATGGGGATGACAAATGTACCCTGTGTGTCCCAAATGGCCTCTATGGGCCCTGGTCAAGAGTACTACATAAGGAATATGGTGCTATTTGGGAAGCAAACAAATGTGTCCCTGAGGCTACAAATTCAGCTCTAATACATTATAACACTATCAACAGCTTGGTTCCCTTTCTGGCTGATATACAGGTAACTGCCAAAATAAAGGAAACACCAACATGAAGTGTCTTAATAGGGCGTTGGGCCACCACGAGCCAGAACAGCTTCAACCTTGACGTAGATTCTACAAGTGTCTGGAACTCTATTGGAGGGATGTGACACCACTCTTCCACCAGAAATTCCATAATTTGGTGTTTTGTTGATGGTGATGGAAAACACTGACTCAGGTGTGGCTCCAGAATCTCCCATAAGTGTTACATTGGGTTGAGATCTGGTGACTGAGAGGGCCGCGGCATATGGTTTACATCGTTTTCATGCTCATCACCATTCAGTGACCACTCGTGCCCTGTGGATGGGGGCATTGTCATCCTATGGGAGCATAGCCATGGTAGCCAAAACAAATGGCCAAAATAATGACATGCTCAGCATTTTTATACATAACCCGAAGCATGATGGGATGTTAATTGCTTAATTAACTCAGGAACCACATTTGTGTGGAAGCACATACTTTCAATATACTTTGTATCACTCGTTTACTCAAGTGTTTCCTTTATTTTGGCAGTTAACTGTAAAGTAGACTGTGGCTGTAGAGTGGTGAGTGACGTGGTAAAAATAGACTAATTTGCATGTTTAGGGTTGAACTGTTGAAGTGAGAACAAGACAGATGAGGAACGTGTGGTGAAGTCAAGGGTTATTGAGAGAACACCCTTCACCCTTCTAATTGCAGAGTAGGATTGGGCGGTATACCATATACCGGAGTATTTGGAAATAGCCACGGGATGGTTTTTCAATAACTTTTAAGTTTGTTAATACATTTGAAAGTACTTTTTAGGTAAATACCTGCAGTCAACTTGTGAAATATGTTGCATTCTTCATTTCACCTGTCACATCATTTTTCATTACGAAGCTTACCGGTAGTCCCCAGTCACTTGGTGTTTGTTTACAAGCACACAACGACGAGAGACCGGAGCCTTGTGAGTCACTCAGTGTTGTGCAACACACGCCAGGTGATCTAGCTATAGTGTGGAATTCGCAACTAAATGTTTGCCAGCTAGATATCTTAGAACTGTTAAGTTAACTGTCTACAATGTGCTGAATGCACTGCAGTTGTGCATTCAGTAGCTATCTAGCTAAGTGGTTAGCTTCTTCCAAAATCAAGCATCGCTTGGTAACAGCAGAGAATCCCCTCCTGGATCAAGGGCCTTGCTGTCTTATATTTATTTTGTGCGTTCAGCAAACTGTGAGTAGCATTCTTTAGTTACTAGTATACCTTTATGAGCTGGGATGTCTGTCCTGCAAATAGTTTATGTCAGAGACTGTATAAAAAGTTCGCAATGCGCTCGTTAGCATTCTCTGTGGGATACCGCCCAAGCCTATTGCAGAGTACCTTTTCTTTGCTTTCACTATCTTGTGATTGTGTGAAAGTGAGGAGAGAGAGAGAGAGAGAGAGAGAGAGAGAGAGAGAGAGAGAGAGAGAGAGCGAGAGAGAGCGAGAGAGAGAGAGAAAGTGAGGAGAGAGAGTGACAGTGACAGTGACAGAGAGAGAAAGTGAGGAGAGAGAGTGACAGAGAGAGAGAAAGAGCGAGAGAAAGAGTTACCTGTGGTATAGCTCTTGAGCAGCTTCTCCAGGTGTAGAGCATGACAGCGTACTCATGGCCCTCCTCCAGCATCTCATTCTGGCGAGAGAGAACAGACAAAGGGGTTATACGCATTAGACATACAACACAGACCATCCTATGATGGATGCACCAAAATGTATGCATATTATCTTGATTAATCTTCACAAGTATGTTTCAAACATAAAATTGTTATTAAAATAGTGTTATAAAATGCTTGCTGTGTAATATATCCTCACACTTGCATTCACTACAGTGAATATTCTCTAGTGTGAAATACACTTCTCTAGACAAATGAGGAACCTCAGGTCTCTGTTGGAAAATAGATAATTTATCTGAATAGAACTTCCTGAATTAAAATCAAGTTTATTTAAGAGACAGTTTCCTCCTCTGTTAGTCAAATCACACTCCCTATTCATTACATTCAGGAAGAGGTCTAGCCTAGTGGCTGCATGATTCATCCCTCAGTCTGTGTGTGTGTGTGTCAACAGAAACCGCTAACAAGGCCAAACCCTCAGTGCGGAAACGACAATAAAACACCCAAACACCAAAAACACAAGGCTCTTTTGTGGTGGGTGTATGAATGTGTTAATTTGTGTGTGTGTTAGCCAAGGGTTGAGAATAATGATGCTACGGATCTGAGAACCATTCCCTAACTGTTCCCATTTAAAAACTAAAGTATCCCTGTGTCCACAAAGCACAGAGGCCCAACTCCAAACCGCTCCCTCGGCCCCGTTCCAAACCAATCCCTCCCGGTTGCTTCCTCACCATGCTAGAGTGGACAGTAGCCTGCTCGATATAGCGAGCTATCCCCGTCACAAACGCATTCCTGTCCTCAAAGTTTGTGTCGAAGTTAGCCTAGAGAGAACAAGAAATAGAGAGAAAGAGAGTTTAGTACTCTTGCAATTAATTAGAAAACTTAGAAGTGTGTGTGTGTGTGTGTGTGTGTGTGTGTGTGTGTGTGTGTGTGTGTGTGTGTGTGTGTGTGTGTGTGCGCGCGCGCGTGTGTATGTGTACCTGGTACATGATGGATGAAGGTGGAGGTTCGATGCAGGGCTGCTGGTCAGGGAGGGGCAGCTCCTCCAACAGATCCACATTAGACAGAGCATCCTCCAGGGTCACGTGGGTCGTCATGGCTACAAGAGGTCACTCACACAACCGGCCAGTCTGACAGAGACAGAGAGAGAAGCAAACCACAACCTCTCAGTAAAAAAGAATCAAATCCCAATCTATAAACCAGTGTAGATTCCTTCCACCAGGAGAACTGTCATACATTGGCTGGTATTCCCTCTCATTTCCTCTTTAGGAACCACTTGCTACAGCACATATCTGTCTGTCTGTGCACCTATAACCTGTACATCTGTCTGTCTGTGCACTTTGTTGTCTATAACCTGTACGCCTGTCTGTGTGCTTCCCTGTCTCTCAACACAGTGTGGGGGAGTGTGGGCACTGGGCATGTTTCCCTTTTACAACTGGCAGATAAATGTCATCAGACAAACAGCCTTTGTGACACCATGAAAAGACAATAGTGAGAACAAGACATGTTGTAATGCTAAACAACGCTGTCATTCTTGAGAGAGAGAGAGAGCAGAGCAGCAGTAAATTGCCTGTGTTTAATTGTCGGTCAGACATGATACTGCTGAATGCTGCGTAGCACACTGGTATACATGATGTTCTGTCTGCTCTGCACTGAAACCAAACAGCTGAGTAGGCTAATTCACCTGCAGACAGGTAGGTCATTAACACTTGATTGAAGATTGACAAAAATGGTGCTGAAAGGCACACCTATAGCTTACCAAACAGCACTACGGAAAGGCACACCTATAGCTTACCAAACAGCACTACGGAAAGGCACACCTATAGCTTACCAAACAGCACTACGGAAAGGCACACCTATAGCTTACCAAACAGCACTACGGAAAGACTGTGGATATCGAATGGTTTGTCGTGATGCCTTTCTGTGTGGATATCGAATGGTTTGTCGGGATGCCTTTCCGTGTGGATTAGCTTACCAAACAGCACTACGGAAAGGCACACCTATAGCTTACCAAACAGCACTACGGAAAGGCACACCTATAGCTTACCAAACAGCACTACGGAAAGGCACACCTATAGCTTACCAAACAGCACTGCTGAAAGGCACATCAATCAATCGACTACACTATTGCTCTCTTGCACACAGAAGCCTTGTATACCTGGATTGTCAAGAAGACCATAGACCCTTACAGCCAGTCTGGTCTGGGTCTGAGCAGGAACAGTGGGTCTACGTCCCAAATGCCACCCTATTCCCTACATAGTGCACTATATAGGAAATAGAGTGCCATTTTGGACAACACACTGTGTCTGGCCCTGGGCTTAGCCTCTACATCATGTGCCTCTCAGGAGTGTGTTTTTAACTCTGTTCTGACAGACAGGGATTGACATGCCTGATAAAAATCAGCTTAATTTCCTCCAGACAGAAGAAGGAACAGTAAGGCAGACGAACGAGGGTGAGGAGGGCAGTGGGTGAGGAAGGGAGAGCCCAGCTAACAATTCTAGGTAGAGAGAATGTTTTTGTAATGTTGCCCGTAATGTTCCACTAATGTTTGAGTGTCCCTTTTTTTGTTAGTAGGGGGAACGTTCTATGTTAGCTAAAACCTTCTGAGAACATTTTTAGCATGCTTTGGTGTTAAAGTTAGTGTCACACCGAACTTCTCTAGAACTTGGTTACAATGTTCTCCGAAATTTCTGAGGGAGAATATTACATCAACGTTCCACCAAACCATGGTTGCCATGTTATCAGCAAATACAATATTAAATGTTCTAGACACGTTTCATGGGACGCTACAAGAACATTCATGTGTCCAGTTTTCTGAGGGTTAGAAAAATATTCCATAGGGCCTCCCGAGTGGCGTTACTACAGACCCGGGTACATTCCCAGAGTCCCATAGGACGGCTCACAATTGGCCCAGCGTCATCCGGGTTAGGGGAGGGTTTGGCCGGGTGCCTAAGGGCTGACCCCGGTCCCCAGTTGAACGGTGTATCCTCCGACACATTGGTGCGGCTGGCTTCCGGGTTAAGCTGGCAGGTGTTAAGGAGCGTGGTTAGACGGGTCATGTTTCGTAGGACGCATGACTCTACCTTCGCCTCTCCCAAGCCCATTGGGGAGTTGCAGCGATGATACAAACATTACATTAAAAAAGAAAATGATCACCGAAAAGTCTAACGGAATTACTGAAACTGAATTGGCTGCAATGGCAAATCATAAGTCACAAACCACAGTTGGGTCAATCCTAATTTGAGATCTACACACACTCCTAACTCATATTTATGCATAACTGATGCATTGATAGTAGGTCTGTCCCCGACTAAATAAATAATCTTGGTCAAAAGTTTTAAACGTGTATTTTTCCATACATGTGACTCGTTTCAGGAAACTAGGGGTATGTCGCGGGTCACTACTTCACAGGAGAGGCATTTGAACATAAACATTTTTTGTTGTCAAAATGCGTTTTTGACAGGAATGTCTTCTGGAACATGTGAAATTTCATGTGCCTTAATAACAACCTTGTATGCCATCTGTAAATAAGAATAAAATTGTTAAATTACGGGCCTAGTTGGTTTAGCCACAGAAAAAGTCAGGAACCTTCCCACTAGCCATGATTGGGGCGGCAGGTAGCCTAGTGGTTAGAGCGTTGTACTAGTAATCGAAAGGTTGCAAGATCGAATCCCCGAGCTGACAAGGTAAAAATCTGTTCTGCCCCTGAACAAGGCAGTTAACCCACTGTTCCTAGGCCATCATTGAAAATAAGAATATGTTCTTAACTGACTTGCCTAGTTAAGTAAATTAAAATAAAATAAATAAATTGGCTGAAATAATGGATGGCGTGGACAAGCCGAAAGATGAGCTCGGATAGGTCTGCCATGTAGGTAATCCTTTCTAATGCGTCTTTTTTGAAAGATATCATGAAGGAATGCAAAAGTGTTGCTAATGCTCTCTACTTTATAGAGGACCGAGTTTTGAAATCAGTGGAATGCCCGGTTTAGTCAAAAAAGAGTTAATGTCATTTTTGCTACATTAAATACATGCTTAATCATGTGGACAAGTACCCTGCCTCATTGTATTGTGTTTTGGAGAAAATGGGGGTCATTTTAGCAGTAACTGCAATAGGTTACTGTGAAACCAAGGTAAATAAAAGCCCTTTTCTCAGTTCCATGCTATGAGCAGTTACTGCCTTTTTGTTTGGTAAGGCAGTATAGCTAAGGAGAAAATGCAGGCGCTTGATTGCAAATATGCAGTCTAAATCTTCAAATTTACGGCAACCATGGCATCCATGATAGAGAGGGAGAAGTGTTCATCCATGTATATGGACAAGAGAGTCTAGCTAGCTACATTTTCAGACATAAATTGTTAGGAAGTCATTTTCATTGCAAGTTACAGCATACTGTTAGCTAGCTAGCTAACGTTAGCTGGCTGGCTCGTTAGCTAACGTTATGTGTATGATCTGTGTAGTAGTATTATTCATGTCTCATAGCCATTTTCATTGCTAGTTATAGTCTAATGTTAGCTAGCTAGCTACCTACATGTCTAAACAAAAGATTCCACTATGCAAGTAACCATTTCCCTGTACCGTTTACCTTCTGTATCCTGTGCATGTGACAAATAAACATAGATTTTATTTGATATTGAGTGTGTTTACCAGAGACAGTAATGTGAAGAACAACATGACCTGCACCAAAGTCAAATTAGGATACGCTAGGCCAACGAGACAATGTCCAAATTGTTCTGGTAGAATGCCCTGCTTTTATTTTGTCACACTCACAACCGTAAGCCATTTTCTGTAATTAGCTTGCCATTAACTTGAAAATGATGATCTTGTTGTGAGTTTATTTTCCTGTAATAATAAATATAAATTATCTAAAGTTAAGACGTTGTCAGCTATATATGATATGGTCATTATTTGAACTGACTAGTCAGCTAACTTAACATTTGTTAGCTAGCTAGCTAACTAGAAACTAACCAAAACATTGTTGCTTTTAGTTGCCTGGTTTGCTAGATTGACATATACTAAATTCATTTTCAAACAGATGGGTTAATTGGTGTTAAAATAAACCAGTTATGCTCTTTCAGACCACCAGGCTGCTGATGTCATGCAACCTATCATTTTCTGTATTTATACTTTTTCATAACGACAACGACAAGTTCGATAGACTGTTCATGATGTCACTGCGACAACTATACGTAGTCAGGTGCGCGTACTTACTCAACATTGACAGGAGCGCTCAAAACAAGACAATGACTAAATTGACAAAAAGGTAAGCATTGGTTGGGCGCTCTGCAAACGTGTCGACTCCAACAATGAGAACAGAAAAAGACTGGAATAATAATGTATTGAATGCTTTAACAGACATTACCATAACTAAACAAACATTGTAGATTAGAAATTATAGGAATTAATGGTAAATGTACTACTGATGATATGTAATGGGGAATTGATAGACACTAACAATCAAAACGCAAAAAAAATCACACAATGAAGTTATGAAACAATTCATGTGCACAAATTGGCAGGAGAGAGCGCTTTCTGGAGAGAGATGTGCATTGTGAAGCCACAGTAACCTTCTTCTTGGACTGTGCCATCCCCGCGGCCTCCACTATTGATCAGTCTCGGCCTCCGCAATGGATTAGTTCACTGAGATGGGCGCGAATAAGACAGGTGTCTCATGTGCCATAAAAAACTATATTATAGGTATATAAATATATATAAAGTACCAGTCAAAAGTTTGGACACATCTTCTCATTCAATGGTTTTCTTTATTTTTACTATTTTCTACATTGTAGAATAATAGTGAAGACATCAAAACTATTAAATAGCGTACGGAATTATGCAGAAACCCCCAAAAAAGTGTTAAACAAATCAAAATATATTTTTTATTTGAGATTCTTCAAAGTAGTCACACTTTGCCATGATGACAGATTTGCACATTCTTGGCATTCTCAACCAGCTTCACCTGGAACGCTTTTCCAAATGTCTTGGAGTTCCCACCTATGCTGAGCACTTGTTGGCTGCTTTTCCTTGACTCAGTGGTCCAACTCCTCCAAAACCATCTAATTTGGGTTGAGGTCAGGTGATTGTGGAGGTCAGGTCATCTGATGCAGCTTTCCATCACTCTCCTTCTTGGTCAAAGAGCCCTTACACAGTCTGGAGGTGTGTTGGGTCATTGTCCTGTTGAAAAACAAATGATAGTCCCACTAAGCACAAACCATGCTGTTTAAGTGTGCACAAACCATGCTGGTTAAGTGTGCCTTGAATTCTAAATAAATCATTGACAGCGTCACCAGCAAAGCACCTCCACACCATCACACCTCCTCCTCCATGCTTCACGGTGGGAACCACACATGCGGAGATCATCCATTCATCTACTCTGCGTCTCACAAAGACACGGCGGTTGGAACCAAAAATCTCAATTTTGGACTCATCAGACCAAAATACAGATTTCCACCCGTCTAATGTCCATTGCTCTCTTCTTATTGGTGTCCTTTAGAAGTGGTTTCTTTGCAGCAATTCTCTTCTGAACAGTTGATGTTGAGATGTGTCTGTTACTTGAACTCTGAAGCATTTATTTGGGCTGCAATTTCTGAGGCTAGTAACTCTAATGAACTTATCCTGTGCAGCAGAGGTAACTCTGGGTCTTCCTTTCCTGTGGCGGTCCTCATGAGAGACAGTTTCTTCATAGCGCTTGATGGTTTTTGGGACTGCACTTGAAGAAACTTTCAAAGTTCTTGAAATTATCAGGATTCACTGACCTTCATGTCTTAAAGTAATGATGGACTGTTGTTTCTCTTTGCCTATTTGAGCTGTTCTTGCCATAATAAGGACTTGGTCTTTTATACCACACCTACCTTGTCACAACACAACTGATTGGCTCAAATGTATTAAGAAGGAAATAAATTCCACAAATTAACTTTTAACAAGGCACGCCTGTTAACCTCTCTAGGAGCGGCAGCTGGGGTGACGGTTTTGGAGTGTCTGGCGTGCCCAAAGTAAAATGCTTGCCACTCAGGCTCAGAAAATAGGATATGCACATAATTAGTACTATTGGATAGGAAGCACTCTGAGGTTTCCAAAAGTGTTAACATAATGTCTGTGAGTATAACAGAACTCATTTGGCAGGCAAAAACCAGAGAAAATTCCATCCGGAAATGTCATTCTGGTGGCTTATGGCCCACTTTGAGAGACTGCCTATTGAAAACCCTTTATATCAGGACACTGAATGTAGTACCTATGGCTTCCACTGGATGTCAGCAGTCTATATATAAAGTTTCAAAGCAATCGGAACTAATGTGTTGAATAGGCAGGGGTTTTGGTGAGAGGAGCTCTTTTTCGGTTGCATGTTTTTGGGCGCACGTTTGGCTGAGCGGTCCACTTTATTTGACTTATATAACGTTTAGGTGACCATCCAAGTGAAAGATTATCCCTTTTATTCATAAAAGATAAGCTAAGGATGCATTTTAATTGGTTTTTGTTTTGTTGAGGAAAAGTGTATAGGTTTAGTTGAACGCGTTCTCTTCACGTTGGATTTTCTGAACACAAGGCGCCAACCAAACGGAGATTTATGGATATAATAAATGACTTTTTCTAACCAAATACCCATGGATTGTCTTCGTTGGACACTTAGGAAGCCCTCAGCAGAAGTTCTACAAAAGGTAAGGCACAGGTTTTCCCTGTGAAATGCATTTTCTATGGACCGCGCTGGCTAATGAATTCATGGTAATGCAAAATATTGAAGGTGCTACCCTCAAACAATCAAATGTAGTGCTTTCGCCGTAAAGCCTTTTTGAAATCTGATAACCTTGTGATATTGCCAAGAAGCAGAGCTTTTGATGAGTATGAAACACTTGTATATTGATGCATGTTTAATAATTCAACTTTTGGATTTTGAATTTGGCGCCTTGCATTTCACCTGGTAGTGTCGGGAGTGGGCGCCCCACCACTCCCTAAGAAGTTAATTTAAATGCATTCCAGGTGACTATCTCAAAAAGCTGGTTGAGAGAATACCAAGAGTGTGCAAAGCTATCAACAAGGCAAAGAGTGGCTACTTTGAAGAATCTCAAATATAAAATATATTTTGATTTCTTTAACACTTTTTTGGTTACTATATGATTCCATATGTGTTATTTAATAGTTTTGATGATGTTCACTATTACTCTGCAATGTAGAAAATAGTAAAAATAAAGAAATTCCCTTGAATGAGTAGGTGTGTCTAAACTTTTGACTGGTACTGTATATATGCTACTGCTCAACTAAAAAAATCTTGGTCGACCAACAGACTAACGACAACTTGAATAATTGAGGTCAGCCCTAACTGATGGATAATGTGGAAATCTGAATTACGCACAGATTGGCAATCTGTGTCATGTAGTGGGAGTGGGGGGGAAAAAAGAGTAGGAAGGGGACTGAGTGTAGGAGGAGGAGGACTGAGAGGAGGAGGAGGAGTGACTGTAGACAGAGGAGGAGGAGGAGGAGGAGGGGGAGGAAGGGGACTAAGTGTAGGAGCAGGCGGAGTGACTGTAGACATAGGAGGAGGGGGAGTGTAGGAGGAGTGGGAGGAGGAGTGACTGTAGACGGAAGAGGAGGGGGAGGAGGGGGACTGAGTGTAGGAGGAGGAGGAGTGACTGTAAATGGAAGAAGGGGAGGAGGGGGACTGAGTGTAGGAGGAGGAGTGACTGTAGACGGAGGAGGAGGGGGAGGAGGAGGGGAGCTGAGTAGGAGGAGTGACTGTAGACAGAGGAGGAGGAGTGAGATAGATATCTCTATCCAAGCCATTCTTTATCATCTCCAGCCTTGTACAGAAGGGGAAGCTAGTCTAAGGCACGTGTCAAACTCATTCCACAGAGGGCGAGTTTTTGCTCCTCACTTGACATTGATTGATGAATTAAGGTCACTAAATAGTAACGAACTCCCCTCACCTGGTTGTCTAGGTCTTAATTGAAAGGAAAAAACAAAAAACCCGCAGACACTAGGCCATTCATGGAATGAGTTTGACACCCCTGGTCTAAGGAGAGCAGTGAGAGTAGAGAGATGTGGGCTTTAATTTATTTGTATTCCTTTGTGATATGCATTTATGACTGCTGTTGAGAGTCACGTTTAGATAGCATGCAAATAAAGCACATTGAGAGGCAAAAAGGAAGTGTGATAGCAAGAAAGAAAGGAGAGAGAGAGAGAAAGAAAGTGTGTCACGTCCAGGTCAAACCACTCAATGGGTTCCCCTTGGGGCATCCTCAAAATTTGCTACCATCCTTGCCTCACACTGAGCGCACGAGGCACGTGCGCGCACACACAGAGAATATATGGTCTGTTTATGAGTGACATAGTGGTACGCAGACAGAGGAATTCATATTCAGGGAGAGATGATGGTTTGGACTGAGTGTGTGGGGGTGGGGGCACACAACTATCCCCCCACTACAACAGTAACTCCCTCATGATGTCACAAATCTCCATTCCAACAACAATACACACCTCATGAATATTCCTGAGCAAAATACATTTGGGAGGTCACGTGACCCAACCTAGTGACAGACTCAGTGAAAAGAGAGGGCCTTGGAATGTTGTTGCCTAGTAGGCCCCTTTCCTCTTGCTTCAATAAACTTAAGGTAGTGGTAGTGTGGTGTGTAGACTACTATCTATGGTTGGGATTCAAGGTGGTGGTTATTGATAACTGGCCATGCAATCACCAATGAATCGGTGCTCAGTTTATCACTTAATTGTTCAAGAACTGAGAGGGAATAAACCAATAGTAACACCGTGATGATGTCAGCCCGCAGCAAGTGTAATGGCTACCCACACAATTGGTTAACGAATTGGTTGATGAAATACAGACATATTCCTTCATCTTTCAGTAGCTTCAGCCCAACATCACACACACACACACACTGTCCATCTCCAATAAGCTACCAAGGAAAGGGCTAGCCCATATTAATATACAGCGCATTCGTGAAAGTATTCAAACCCCTTCCCTTTTTCTACATTTTGTTACTTTACAGCCTTATTCTAAAATGGATTACATTTTTAAAAAATGTCCTTATCAATCCACACACAATACCCCATAATGAGAAAATGAAAACAGGTTTTTAGAAATGTTTGCAAATTTATTAAAAATAAAGAACAGAAATACCTTATTTACATAAGTTTTCCGACCCTTTGCTATGAGACTAGAAATTGAGCTCAGGTGCATCCTGTTTCCATTAATCATCCTTGAGATGTTTCTACAACTTGGTTGGAGTCCACCTGTGGTAAATTTAATGGATTGGACATGATTTGGAAAGGCACACACCGGTCTATATAAAAAGGTCCCACAGTTGACAGTGCATGTCAGAGCAAAAATCCAAGCCATGAGGTCAAATAAATTTTCCATAGAGCTCCAAGACAGGATTCTGTCGAAGGACAGATCTGGGGAAGGGTACCAAAAAATGTCTGCGGCATTGAAGGTTCCCAAGAACACAGTGGACTCCATCATTCTTAAACGGAAGAAATTTGGAACCACCAATACTCTTCCTAGAGCTGGCCGCCGAGCCAAACTGAGCAATCAGGGGAGAAGGGCCTTGGTCAGGGAGGTGACCATGAACCGATGGTCACTCTGACAGAGCTCCAGAGTTCCTCTGCAGTGATGGGAGAACCTTCCAGAAGGACAACCATCTCTGCAGCACTCTACCATTCAGGCCTATATGTAAAAGGCACATCACAGCCCGCTTGGAGTTGATCAAAAAGCACCTAAAGATTCTCAGACAATGAGAAACAAGATTCTCTGGTCTAAAAAAATCAAGATTGAACTCTTTGGCCTGAATGCAAAGAGCCACATCTGGAGGAAACGTGGCACCATCCCTATGGTGAAGCATGGTGGCAGCAGCATCATGCTGTGGTGATGTTTTTCAGCGGTAGGGACTGGGAGACTAGTCATGAATGAGGGAAAGATGAACGGAGCAAAGTACAGAGAGATCCTTCTCCCCCGATTGCTCAGTTTGGCCAGGCGGCCAGCTCTAGGAAGAGTCTTGGTGGTTCCACTGTGTTCTTGGGGACCTTCAATGCTGCAGAAATGTGTTGGTACCCTTCCCCAGATCGTACCTCGACACAATTCTGTCTCGGAGCTCTACGGTCAATTCCTTCGACCTCATGGCTTGGTTTTTGTTCTGACATGCACTGTCAACTGTGGGACCTTATGTAGACAGGTGTGTGCCTTTCCAAATCATTTCCAATCAATTGAATTTACCACAGGTGGACTCCAATCAAGTTGTTGAAACATCTCAAGGATGATAAATGGAAACAAGAGCTCAATTTCGAGTCTCATAGGAAAGGGTCTGAAAACGTATGTAAATAAGGTATCTGTTTTGTTTTAAATAAATTTGCTAAAATGTCTAAAAACCTGTTTCCACTTTGTCATTATGGGGTATTGTGTGTAGATTGTTGAGGTTTTTTTATTTATCCATTTTAGAATAAGGCTGTAACGTTAAAAAAAATATTGTTGAAGTGTTGTGGTTGCAAGTTCACCTGACTCATCTAAACCTCCTCTTTGGGGTGCTGCTATAGGCCAACAAGTGCTAACAGCGCTGCTAAGTGCTAACAGCGCTGCTAAGTGCTAACAACGCTGTTAAGTGCTAACAACGCTGCTAAGTGCTAACAGCGCTGCTAAGTGCTAACAGTGCTGCTAAGTGTGCTGCTAAGTGCAAACAGTCAGTATTTGGATAATACGTGTGCAATGCTTGATAATGTGTGTGATGTTAACAGAGAGGTACATTTTTTACCAATACTGTTGGATCGGTCACATCTACTTGCATTGATCATTCTTCAATAACGCTGCATTGCTTTGCTGTCCACATTGCCAGCTTGGGGATTCAAACCAACTACCCCCCAACCCGTATTGCTGGGAGCCAAATTCTTCACCCACATTCTACTCTAGTAATTCGCAAATACTGTAAGTAGTTGATTGTTAAATGCTTTGTCCGGCACACTGAGAAGATCCTACATAAGTCTAATTTCTAGCCAAACAGTTAAGAGAAATTAGGACTAATGTAGGATCTTCTCAGTGTGCCAGACAAAGCATTTAACTATCAAGTACTTAAAGTATTTGAGGATTACTAGAGTAGACTGTGGGTGAGGAATTTGGCTCCCAGCAATAAGGATTTTTTTTATGAAGGACAGAAAATGACAATTACCAGAGCATAATGAACAACTGAGTGTGAACACTATTTACCATCTAAAATGCGAAGATGACAACATTTTGGCAATAACAAGGAAACCCAAAGTGCCAAAGGTTGGGCCTAAAGTAGTACAAAATGAGTGTGTCCCCACAGGTGTGGAAGGAAGCTAAAGTAATTCCACTGCCTAAAAATAGTAAAGCACACTTTGCTTGCTCTAACAGCCACCCAATCAGTTTGCTGCTTGTTCTTAGTAAACTGATGGAGAGGATCGTGTTTGACCAAATACAATTCTATTTTTCAGAGTACAAATGAACTACAGATTTTCAGCATGCATATAATATAGAGAAGGGCACTCAACTTGTACTGTACTGACTCAGATGACAAATGATTGGTTAAAAGAAATAGATAATAAGATGACAGTTGGAGCTGTATTGTTAGATTTCAGTGCAGCCTTTGATGTTATTGATCATTAATTGTTATTGCGTGGTTGGAGAGTTATTTATCCAATAGAACCCAGAGAGTGTTGTTCAATGGAAGTTTCTCTAACATCCGATGTGACCGACCTGCTCAAATCGGTCTAATGTAGCAAAATGTTTAAGTGTTTTTTACATTGGATAAAAGTAGAGACTCAGAGCTTCAAAATGGTATTGCATACACTACACTACAGTTAAGGAAAGTTGATAAACTTGTAAACTCACTTTTGAGAAAATGGTTGTTGAATGTTTTGGTACTACTACTGTGGTAGTAAAAACATGGCTAAGACACATTAATTAATGCACTATGTGATAGCAGACAACATGATTGACATAATATTATAAATGCAATCTAAGTTGTCTGAAGCTTAAAGACAAGCTATTTTCATATACAGAGAACAATGCATTGAAGCCATAAGGTAAATCAAGTAGAGATATAATACTAATTTAATCCATTAAGGTCTAAAAGATGACAGCAGAACGGCCAACACAAGTAATATATGTACACAATAAAATGTATTATTGTTATAACATTGAAGTGGATGCCACCATATAATCTAAACTTGGAACAGATAGGGGCGTTACTGGGCGTGAACAAGCAAGACCTCAGATCAAAAGATGATTGACTGCAGGAGTGACTGCATTTACATATGGGCTGTACTCATATGCTGTAAGGGTATAAATTAGAATTGTGGGATTAATGCTGTTAGCTGGGACCCGGGTCACAGCTCGGCCTTTGATTACTCTGAATTAAAGGTCTTATTGAATTCACAAGTTTCTTGTATGAGTGTCATAATTTGAAGATAATTTTTTCCACGACATATTAGCGAGCTTGCCAGGAGTCGAAGGGACTTTTTTTTTTAGACGAGGACACCTGGGAGCTGACGGCGGGTCTTCCGGGCAGCCTTGCAAATGGGTGGCCACCCCAACTATCGAAGGTAAGCCTGTCTTACGGATAGTTCAATATTTGTGCGGGCTGCTACGGGAGATCTGTCTCAGCGACGGGGGTGCCACGTACGTCTCTCTAGATTTCTAAAAAGAACCTAGTAATATTAAGAACTTTTGAATTCAATAAACATGCATGCGTAACGCTTTGGGGGGATATTTAATAGATCTATTTGTGAGACGGGGTGTGTGGGGGGCTGCGTATCTTGCTGACGTCGGGTGACCAGTGGAGGGGGGCCTTGCATTTGCTCTGTTTCGTTGGGTTGCCTGGCTTGGAGAGGTGCTGTGGCTACCTGGACATGTTGTCAACACAAATGGATTGAACAGGACTTTGACCCGTTTTGGCAAAGCTCCTTGTATGATTGAATAGGAATTTGACCCGTTTTGGCAAAGCTCCCTGTATGATTGAATAGGACTTTGACCCGTTTTGGCAAAGCTCCTTGTATGATTGAATAGGAATTTGACCCGTTTTGGCAAAGCTCCCTGTATGATTGAATAGGAATTTGACCCGTTTTGGCAAAGCTCCCTGTATGATTGAACCGGACTCTGACCCGTTTAGGCAAAGCTTCTTGTATGATTGAATAGGAATTTGACCCGTTTTGGCAAAGCTCCTTGTATGATTGAAGAGGACGTTTGACCCGTTTAGGCAAACTCTTGGTATGTTGAATAGGACGTTTGACCCGTTTAGGCGAACTCCTTTTATAGAATAAATCCTATGCCGTGTTCACAGGGGTGTATCGGTTTAGGTTGTTTAGGGAAACGTGAGAAATGTGTTATATCAGGACTTTTGACCCGTTTTGGCAAATTCCTTTTATAAAAAGAAATAAAAATAAATCATATTTTTGTGTCGATTATGAAATAGGTCGTTTTTAGGTAAAAACGTAAATGTGTGTGAATGAAACGCGTGTATAAATGTCAAAAGCCTGAATAGGTGTATGTTATCCTGTGTAAAGGAAGTATAGAGGTTCAGGAAAAGCATATTGTATTGTCTATTAACAAGAGTTAAGTGAAAATAGAAATTATATACTGGTAAGAGATAGAAAAAATATATAATACAGAAACGTGGCTATAGTATGCGTTTGAAATAATTTACTGTTGAAAAAAAATAATGGTCACGGACACATGAATAGGAAATAATATAGTTCAAACTAAGGAGCAAGGAATAATTATGAATATCACAGGAAAATAGGTAGAGGTTTTGAAAAAGTAATTGTAAAACCATGGAGTTGCTAAAAGATGTGCATGTAGATTCTACCAATTCGTCTCGAATATGAACGAGTAAACTACATGGTAAGGCAAAGTTACCCTATCAACAGGAGAATTCAAATCAAATAAAGAATTCAGGGAGGTAATTATGAATTGGAACAAACACATAAGAAGAATAAGAAGCTAAGTAAGTGTATTGAATTTTAGCGCGTCTTTTAGCGTTATTACGCTCATAGGATTATTCTGAGAATGTAAAATGGGATACCTGGTATGTCATTCAGGATATTTTGGTTGGGGTTCAGAAACACTAGATTGGGTGTACCAGAGTGCAGATAACTGAGAAGTTGACAAATGCTTTTTGGTTTGAATATTGTTGGTGTAAGTAAATTTAAGAGAAATAACATAATTTGAAGTATTACAAGCAGCATAGTTAGTCACCAGCATGTTTAAATAGCAAGTAAGGAGCCTAACTGCCTTTGCGAGGTGAGTAGATTGAAGATATAATTTCTTGTATCTGGGAATAACATTAGCTAAATGAGTTAGCCACGAATAGCTTTGGTATTTGACTGCCATGTGATTTAGAAGGTTTGGGTTAACTCTGTGCAGTAATGGATTTTGAGGTTAAATTGTCCTTGTCAGAAACAGGACAGTGGATATTAGGTGAACATTAACGTCTAAGTGGTGTTTTATGGAATATAACGTTGTATCTCGCCACGTCCAGCCCATCGCTAAACGTTTAGATTTGAGGTTCACTGTTGATAAAATGTGTATGTTATGTGGTAGAGCAGAAACACGAGGGGTTATTGGTTATTGTTTGATTATTTTGGGTGTTAATTTCACTTAATGAAACATCTGATGTGGTTTGAGTGGAATTATTTATTCTGGGACTGATGGAAGTCACCTAAAGTATGTGAGTTTAAGGAGACATAGGAGAACATGTCTCAAACAACATTTTATTAAAATGCCTGGGATTAAATATCACTGATTCCTTACGCTGAGGAATTTACTACATTTGCG
>QNTS01006041.1:0-36955 GCA_003317085.1 Hucho hucho
TCCTCTTTGGGAAAGTCGTATTCCTGGTCGTAATGTTGGTAAGTTGACGTTGCTCTTATATCCAATAGTTCCTCCCGGTTGTATGTAATAAAACTTAATATTTCCCGGGGTAACAATGTAAGAAGTAATACATAAAAAAACAAAATACTGCATGATTTCCTGAGAACGTGAAGCGAGGCTGCCATCTCTGTCGGCGCCGGAAGTTGATTATTTGTATCCGTACATCAATTGGGCCATAACTGCTGATGCTACAGTATGTACATGACTTTCTCAGTGGTTAAATCAAGATGGATACCTTAACTGTTCTTTTTGTTCTTAATTTACTGTTGGCACTGATTACACCGATACTGTCTATTTGAAAGGTTTTACTGTACTTGCAATGATGGTGATATGTGGTTGCACTTATTGTCAGTTGCTCTGGAAAAGATGTGATGAATGACCTAAATTAGTTTAGGCATACATGTAGTGCCTTCCGCACTAAAAATACTTATTAAAATGAGAATGTACAGAGGAGCACTTCAGGCTCTCAATTTGACAATAGCCCACTCTGCTCCCACCCACAATGAATAATTAAATGTTACTCTAAGTGATATGCTGATTTGAAATTGGTGGGTTCTGACTTCTAAACTTGAAATATGAAATATCCTTGTTCATGGTATTGAGGGAGAGAGGGGAATGCAGAATGTTTACATTCTGTCAGAACATGTTATTGTTAGACATCAGGTATCCTATGGAAAGGAGAAGGGCCACAGTCTGGTTTCAGTTGTTGGGTTGTAATATGAAATACTTGCTACAGCAGAAGTGGATTGTTATCTGTAGGAGGAATGTATGTGGTGGGGTCAATTAAGGTTGGATATGAGCCAGCGGCTTGGAATGTTACTGAGTAAGGGAAAGGCTATCACATGGTTATGGTCAGTGATAAGGGTGGAGAGCTGTGGATTAGTGAGGAATGGGGGCCGAGGTCAGGTCAGGTCACATTAAGGGAGAATGAACAGTTTATTACCCACATCACTTAGCAATAATGATGTAATGTTTAGAGAAAGGGAGGAGACTCCATCTGAAGTGGTGTATACAGTATATGCTTGTGCTGGTTGGAACATGTTTTTCTCTTATGCAGCTGTGTGACCCAGTGGGTGAATTAACTTGGTTTGAGCTTTACTAATCGTCTGTGAGTTTTTACTCTGTTTATTTAGAACCAAACAAAATGCAACTATTCTATTCAAAACCGTGTGGGTGGCTACTGTCTTTGCTGGTTGTTCTTTGGTTAACGAAAAAAGAGAAGAGAGAGAGAATTTTACAAATTAAACTGAGCAAACTTGAATGCTATTTGGCCCTAAACAGAGAGTACACAGTGACAGAACACCTGACCACTGTGACTGACCCAGAATTAAGGAAATCTTTGACTATGTACAGACTCAGTGAGCATAGCCTTGCTATTGAGAAAGGCCGCCGAAGACAGACCTGGTGCTCAAGAGAAGACAGGCTATGTGCACACTGCCCACAAAATGAGGTGGAAACTGAACTGCACTTCCTAACCTCCTGCCAAATGTATGATCATATATAATCTGAGGGAAATACACTACCGTTCAAAAGTTTGGGGTCACTTAGAAATGTCCTTGTTTTTGAAAGAAAAGCCAATTTTTTGTCCATTAAAATAACATCAATTTGAAGAAATACAGTATAGACATTGTTCATGTTGTAAATATATATATATTTTTTCAACCTTTATTTAGCTAGGCAAGTCAGTTAATAACAAATTCTTATTTACAATGACGGCCTAGGAACAGTGAGTTAACTGCCTTGTTCTGGGGCAGAACGACAGATTTTTACCTTGTCAGCTCGGGGATTCGATCTTGCAACCTTTCGGTTACTAGTCCAACGCTCTAACCACTAGGCTACCTGCCGCCCCTAAATGATAAATAAATAAATGACTATTGTAGCTGGAAATGGCAGATTCTTTATGGAATATCTACATAGGCATTCAAAGGCCCATTATCAGCTACCATCACGATCATTAGAAAACCCTTTTGCAATTATGCTAGCACAGCTGAAAACTGTTGTTCTGATTAAAGAAGCAATTAAACTGGCCTTCTTTAGACTAGTTGAGTATCTGGAGCATCAGCATTTGTGGGTTCGATTACAGGCTCAAAATGGTCAGAAAAAAAAAAACTTTCTTCTGAAACTCATCAGTCTATTCTTGTTCTGAGAAATGGATATTACATGCGAGAAATTGCCAAGAAACTGAAGATCTCATACAACGCTGTGTACTACTCCCTTCACAGAACAGCGCAAACTGTCTCTAACCAGAATAGAAAGAGGAGTGGGAGGCCCCGGTGCACAACTGAGCAAAAGGACAAGTACATTAGAGTGTCTAGTTTGAGAAACAGACACCTCACAAGTCCTCAACGTCAACAGTGAAGAGGCAACACCGGGATGCTGGCCTTCTAAGTGCCACGAAGTGCCATTGGAACACAGGAGTGATGGTTGCTGATTATGGGCCTCTGTACGCCTATGTAGGTATTCCATAAAAAATCTGCCGTTTCCAGCTACAATAGTCATTTACAACATTAACAATGTCTACAACAATGCCACAAGAAAAGGGCAAACAGTGAAGAACAAACACCATTGTAAATACAACCTATATGTTTATTTCTTTTCCATTCTGTACTATTTGCACATCATTACAACACTGTATATAGACATAATGTGATATATATGATATTTGAAATGCCTTTATTCTTTTGAAACTTTTGTGAATGTAATATTTACTGTTAATTTTGTATTGTTTATTTCACTTTTGTTAATCTGTTGCACTTGCTTTGGCAAGGGGAGGAGGGGGAGAGAGAGAGAGAAAGACACACACAGGGGAACAAACACCTACCTGGAGATGTCATCATCTCTCCTAACTAACAACAATGACCCACTTTCAGAAGTTATAAACAGTTTTAAAGAGTAGATTTTTGTGGTTCATATTGTATGATAATACATGATACTACAATGAGTCTGTGAAAATGAGTAATCTCCAGAGGGACAACAGAGAATACAACATAGAGAAGAACAGGAAATAGACTATATTGAACAGAATAAAAAAATAAAAGTTTATAAAAAATAAAAACAAGGTATTAACTATTGAATATTAATTGAATGGAAATACTCCTACAGTTCCTTGGTCGACAATGTAAAAACATAAACAGAATACATTATTAAAACCAACAGCAACCACTTGGTTTCGTTGATATCAGGGGCGGCAGGTAGCCTAGTGGTTAGAGCTCTCTGATTCAGGGGGGTTGGGTTAAATTTCGTCTCTGGAGGCACCTGGCTTAACTGGTTCCTCCAGAGACTAAACATCTCTCATCGTCCCTCAACGCCTAGGTTTACCTCCACTGTACTCACATCCTACCATACCCTTGTCTGTACATTATGCCTTGAATCTATTCTACCACACCCAGAAATCTGCTCCTTTTATTCTCTGTCTCCAACGCACTAGACGACCAGTTCTTATTGCCTTTAGCCGTACCCTTATCCTACTCCTACTCTGTTCCTCTGGTGATGTAGAGGTTAACCCAGGACCTGTAGCCCCCAGTTCCACTCCTATTCCCCAGGCGCTATCATTTGTTGACTTCTGTAACCGTAAAAGCCTTGGTTTCATGCATGTTAACATCAGAAGCCTCCTCCCTAAGTTTGTTTTATTCACTGCTTTAGCACACTCTGCCAACTCTGATGTCCTAGCCGTGTCTGAATCCTGGCTTAGGAAGGCCACCAAAAATTCTGAAATTTTCATCCCCAACTACAATATTTTCTGACAAGATAGAACTGCCAAAGGGGGTGGAGTTGCAATCTACTGCAGAGATAGCCTGCAGAGTTCTGTCATGATATCCAGGTCTGTGCCCAAAAAGTTTGATCTTCTACTTTTAAAAATCCACCTTTCCAGAAATATGTCTCTCACTGTTGCCGCTTGTTATAGACACCCCTCAGCCCCCAGCTGTGCCCTGGACACCATGTGTGAATTAATTGCCCCCCATTTATCTTCAGAGTTTGTACTGTTAGGTGACCTAAACTGGGATATGCTTAACACCCATTGCCGTCCTACAATCTAAGCTAGATGCCCTCAATCTCACACAAATTTTCATGGAACCTACCAGGTACAACCCTAAATCAGTAAACACGGGCACCCTCATAGATATCATCCTGACCAACCTGCCCTCTAAATATACCTCTGCTGTCTTCAACCAGGATCTCAGCAATCACTGCCTCATTGCCTGCGTCCGTAATGGGTCCGCGGTCAAACGACCACCCCTCATCACTGTCAAACGCTCCCTAAAACAATAACCAGGCCTTTCTAATCGACCTGGCCCGGGTATCCTGGAAGGATATTGACCTCATTCCGTCAGTAGAGGATGCCTGGTTATTGCATTCCTCACCATCTTAAATAAGCATGCCCCATTAAAAAAATGTAGAACTAAGAACAGATATAGCCCTTGGTTCACTCCAGACATTACTGCCCTTGACCAGCACAAAACATCCTGTGGCATACTGCATCAGCATTGAATAGCCCCCGCGATATGCAACTTTTCATTAATTACATCAATGCATTATTTATGCCAAGATCTGAGTTAGCAGAGGTACATGCGCATATGTCAAGTTCAGATATCACGACGACAAGACATGACATGAATCCACAAGTACAGAACTGAATACATGCTGATGCTAGTACTCCTGCTGCTCTACATGGTTCCAAAGACTAACGACTGAAAAACCTGTCTTTATAATCCAATCGTCTGCATCTAACGTGTGGTGTGATCTGTGATGAGCACAGTGATAGGTGTTAACTGACAGCTGGCAAAACATAATATGATGAAATTAAGGTAAAGCAAAATGCTGCCTGACATTCTCGAGAAACTACATACAGTGTACTGTATATACAGTGCTTTGAAAAAGTATTTGCCCCCTTTCTAATTTTCTCTACTTTTGCATATTTTTTTATATTGAATGTTATCAGATCTTCAACCAAAACCTATTTTTAGATAAAGGGACCCTGAGTGAACAAATAACACAACAATTACATACTTATTTCCTAAACAACGTAGTTAACACACCCAGTGCCTTTGTGAAAGAGGAAATGCCCCCTTACACTCAATATCTGGTTGTGCCACCATCAGCTGCAATGACTCCAACCAGCTGCACTTCAGCTTCTGCTCACAGACGGATGGACTGACATTCTCCTGTAGAATCCTCTGATACAGAGCAGAATTCATGGTTCCTTCTATGAAGGCAAGTCGTCCTGAGGCAGCAAAGGATCCGCAAACCATCACACTACCACCACCATACTTGACCGTTGGTATAAGGTTCTTACTGTGGAATGTTTGGATTTCGCCAGGCATAATGGGACCCATCTGTCCATAGAACATTCTTCCAAGAGTCTTGAGGATCATCCAGGTGCTTTTTGGCCAACTTTAGTCAACTTTTTGGATGACATGGGAGACTGATCAACAACTACAGGAAGCATTTGGTTGCAGTCAATGCAGCTGAAGGTGGCACAACCAGTTATTGAATGTAAGGGGGCAATTACTTTTTCACACAGGGGAATTGGGTGTTGCATAGGTTTGTTAATTAAATTAATAAAGTAAGTACCAACATTTTTTGTTATTGCAAACTCAGGTTCCCTCTATCTAATATTAGGTTTTGGTTGAAGATCAAAAATGGAGAAAATCAGAAAGTTGGCAAATAATTTTTCACAGCTCTGTATCACTACCTAAACTCAATAAATTACAGTGGAGAACCCATTATTCCATGGACACTTTATCCCCCCCCCCCTTCTCTCTCTCTCTCTCTCTCTCTCTCTCTCTCTTTCAATTCAAAGGGCTTTATTGGCATGGCAATGTATGTATGTTTGCCAAAGCAATTTAAATAAATAATGAACAAAAATGAAATGAACAATAGAAAATGAACAGTAAACATTACACTCACAACATTTTAAAAGGAATAGAGACATTTCAAATGTCATAGTATGGCTATGTACATTGTTGTAACGGTGTCCAAATAGTTAAAGTACAAAAGGGAAAATAAATAAACATAAATACGGGTTGGATTTACAATGGTGTTTGTTCTTCTCTGGTTGCCCTTTTCTTGTGACAACAGGTCACAAATATTGCTTCTGTGATGGCGCACTGTGGTATTTCACCTAATAGATATGGGAGTTTATCAAAATTGGATTTGTTTTCGAATTCTTTGTGGGTCTGTGTAATCTGAGGGAAATATGTGTCTCTAGTATCGTCATACATTTGGCAGGAGGTTAGGAAGTGCAGCTTAGTTTCCACTTCATTTTGTGGGCAGTGTGCAAATAGTCTTCTCTTGAGTAAGTAATTGTCTTTTTATTTTCTCACGATTTGTTTGGGTCTAATTGTGTTGTGGTTCTGGGGCGCTGTGGGGTCTGTTTGTGTTTGTGAACAGAGTCCCAGGACCAGCTTGCTTAGGGGACTCTTCTCCAGGTTAATCTCTCTGTAGGTGATTTTATGGAAGGCTTTGTTATGTAAGGTTTGGAAATCACTTCCTTTTAGGTGGTTGTAGAAATGTTCTGGATTTTGATTATTAGCGGGTATCGGCCTGATTCTGCTCTGCATGCATTTCTGGGTGGTTTACGTCGTACACTGAGGATATTTTTGCAGAATTCTGCATGCAAAGTTTCGATTTGCTGTTTGTTCCATTTTGTGAATTCTTGGTATGTTGAATTTTATGTTCCTTTTGATGGCATAGAAGGCCCTTCTTGCCTTGTCTCGCAGATCGTTCACAGCTTTGTGGAAGTTACCTGTGGCGCTGATGTTTAGGCCAAGGTATGTATTGTTTTTTGTGTGCTCTAGGGCAATGGTGTCTAAATGGAATTTGTATTTGTGGTCCTGGCAACTGGACTTTTTTTGGAACACCATTATTTTTGTCTTACTGAGATTTACTGTCAGGGCCCAGGTCTGACAGAATCTGTGCAGAAGATCTAGGTGCTGCTGTAAGCCCTCCTTGGTTGGGGACAGAAGCACCAGATCATCAGCAAACAGTAGACATTTGACTTCAGATTCTAGTAGGGTGATGCCGGGTGCTGCAAACTGTTCTAGTGCCCTCGCCAATTCGTTGATATATATGTTGAAGAGGTTGGGGCTCAAGCTGCATCCCGGTCTCACCCTACGGCCCTGTGGAAAGAAATATGTGTGTTTTTTGCCTATTTTAACCGCACACTTGTTGTTTGTGTACATGGATTTTATAATGTTGTATAGTTTTCCCCCAACACCGCTTTCCATCAATTTGTATAGTAGACCCTCATGCCGAATTGAGTCAAAAGCTTTTTTGAAATCAACAAAGCATGAGAAGACTTTGCCTTTGTTTTGGTTTGTTTGTTTGTCAATTAGGTTGTGCAGGGTGAATACCTGTTCTGTCGTACGGTAGTTCGGTTAAAAGACAATTTAGCATTTGGTCAGAACACTGTTTTCACTGAGGAAATGTACGAGTCTGCTGTTAATGATAATACAGAGAATTTTCCTAAGGTTGCTGTTGACACATATCCCACGGTAGTTATTGGGGTCAAATTTGTCTCCACTTTTGTGGATTGGGGTGATCAGTCCTCGGTTCCAAATTTTGGGTAAGATGCCAGAGCTGAGGATGATGTTAAAGAGTTTAATCTTTTGTCTGTAGAATTTCATTTAGGATACTATCAACACCACAGGCCTTTTGGGGTTGAAGGGTTTGTATTTTGTCCTGTAGTTCATCAATGTAATTGGAGAATCCAGTGGGTTCTGGTAGTCTTTCATAGTTGATTCTAAAATTTGTATTTGATCATGTATATGTTTTTGCTGTTTGTTTGTTATAGAGCCGAAAAGATTGGAGAAGTGGTTTACCCATACATCTCCGTATTAGATAGATAACTCTTTGTGTTGTTGTTTGTTTAGTGTTTTCCAATTTTCCCAGAAGTGGTTGGAGTCTATGGATTCTTCAGTTACATTTAGCTGATTTCTGACGTGCTGTTCTTTCTTTTCCATAGTGTATTTCTGTATTGTTTTAGTGATTCATTATAGTCAAGGCGTTGGCTCAGGTTTTCTGTGTCTCTGTTATTGGTTGGATAGGTTTCTTAATTTCTTTCTCAGGTTTTTGCATTCTTAATCAAGCCATTTGTCATTGTTGTTAATTTTCTTAGGTTGTCTGCTTGTCATTTTTATATTTGATAGGGAAGCTGGGAGGTAAAATATACTGTTTAGGTTTTCTACTGCCAAGTTTACACCTTCACTATTACAGTGAAAGATTTTGTCCAGGAAGTTCTGAAATAATTTTTATTTATTGTTGCCTAATTGTTTTAAGGTAGGTTTCCACACTACTTTCCTTCCATCTATAGCATTTCTTTATAATATGGAGTTTGTTCTGCTTTGATGCCTCATGATTGAGTATTGTTTGTTCTGTTCAAGAAGACTGTGATTTTGCTTTGATCTGATAGTGGTGTCAGTGGGCTGACTGTGAACGCTCTGAGAGACTCTGGGTTGAGGTCATTGATAAAGTAGTCTACAGTACTACTGCCAAGAGATGGGCTACAGGTGTACCCAGGGTTGGATAGGTTACTTTCTAATAGTTAACTGTGCAAAATTGTAATCATTAACGTAGCTTTTGGATTACCCAAACTCAGTAATGTAATCTGATTACATTCAGTTACTTTTAGATTACTTTCCCCTTAAGAGGCATTAGAAGAAGACAAAAATGTATGTTACCAATTGAACGGCATCTATTGCAGGATAAATCAATGTTAAAGTTTACATAGCTGGCCATATATGGATGTTACATTTTACTTTATGGGTTGGTTATGTAGGCTTCTTCTAACCCATCACTTTCTGCTACATATAATAATATGATTAAATTATATCTTTACATTAAAAACCAAAGTCTATCAGAATTCCAGTCATTCCAATAAATGTTATACCCCTTGATCTTCAAGAATAGAACTTGGAAATATGGAAGTATAGATTAGCCTAATTGTTTTACCTGAGCATAACCCCAAAACTAAGGTCTTATTGGCCAGCCCTACTGTTGTTTATGATTTTGCTGTCATGGAGGACTAATTGGGCTCATTGATTCTAGTTGAAAAATAAATCCTGCGCTCATGGAATGGCATGCTTTGAGTACTACTGAAAAGTGCTATTTACATGTGAAAAATGAATGCCGTATGCTGCATTTGCTATAGTCCTATTGTTTACCTTTTTGTTGGTGACACTTTGATATCTTGATAATATGCAGCTGTTTAAAGGGCAAATCTACAGATAAAACAACAAAACGGGCGGTAGGTAGTTTAGGGGTTAGAGCATTGGACTAATAACTGAAAGGTTGCAAGATCGAATCCCCGAGCTGACAAGGTAAAACAAATTGGTTATTCTGCCCCTGAACAAGGCAGTTAACCCACTGTTCCTTGGCCATTGAAAATAAGAATTTGTTCTTAACTGACTTGCCTAGTTAAATCAAGGTAAAAAAAACGTCCGCCCGCCCCCCTCTGTTTTGGTAAAAAGATGAGGGATGGGCCTTAAGAAACGTAACCAATCTCAGATTAATAGACAGAGCTATGGATGCAAGGGCTGGCCATCCATGTTATCAAAATTATTGTTTTAACCATGTTATGAGGCTATACAGTGTTTGTTTACATTCACAATGTTTACAAACATTAGAGAAAAACAAGCTTCTATTTTGGGTTCTCATGGAGTGTGACAGTTGAACTAAGCTTATGAGGCATTTATAAGTTATATTCTTCAGGAAGCAATGGATATATATATATATATTTAGAAGTCCAAAAATGTATGTAGCAGCTAAGGATTGCCCCTTTATGTCTATCGAAAATGTGCGCGTTTGAGCATGTGTCCATTAGGCCTATGGATTTGTTTTGTTTCAGCATGAATTAGACTGAGCAATAAAAGCCCCACTTTTATTCCGTAGGCTGGGATCCACACTGCAGCTGTTGCAAGGGCGAATTGTCACTGGCTGTCCACTGGTTTCAAAAACAATGATTGATAGGCAGCTTAAATTCAACCGTTATTGGGTTCAAATACACATTTAGATTTGTGAACAGCCATCCACAACAACCACAATCCGTAAGGCGCAAATAGCTAAATGAGAGAGCAGCAGTGTGATTCACATCAATGCGCTATTTATATATAAATAAGTGATATCCGTATCTTCGGAGACTGCTGTCATCCTGACCTCCAGGTGTTTATTCAAGTTGGATAATCTTTGGATGCCGGCAGCAGTCGCACCACTGGAAGACGTACTGTAGCTTGTACTGTAGCCTACAAAACCTATTCCTGCTCTTTTCCCACGATCCATCAAACACATTTGGTGTGTCATCATAGTGGTCTCCGACTTGTGGTCAGACTCGCTCAGGTGGAACAAACTTAAACATTTTCAATGCTGCTTTGAATGTTATTGAAAAAACAAAGAGAGTTTTTTTTTCCTTCGCAGACATCATTTCTGAATTTAAAAGTAATCCTCCAAAGTAATCATCTCGAATTTCAGAAGTATCTGTAATCTGAGTTACAGTTACCGCTTTTTTGTAATCCCTTACATCTAACGGATAACATCTAATCCGTTACTTCCCAACCCTGGGAGTACCTACCGTAGGAGTCACCGCGAAGCCTACCGTTGACTATGTACATACCCAGCGTGCGACAGAGCTGCAGGAGTTGTGACCCGTTTTTGTTGATTATGGTGTCGTAGTTGTGTCTAGGGGGGCATATGGGGGAGGGAATGCTGTCACCTCCAGGTAGGTGTTGTGTCTAGGGGGGCATAAGGGGGAGGGGATGCTGTCTCCTTCAGTTAGGTGTTTGTCCCCCTGTGTCTCTCTCTATCGCTCTCTCTCACTCCCCCAACTCTCTCTTTCTCACACTCCCCCCTTCTCTCTCTCTCTCCCTCTCTCTCTCTCCCCTCACCCCCCACCCCCCTCTCTCAATTCAATTCAAGGGGCTTTATTGGCATGGGAAACATATGTTAACATTGCCAAAGCAAGTGAAGTAGATAATATGCAAAAGTGAAATAAACAATAAAAATGAACAGTAAACATTACACTTACAGAAGTTCCAAAATAATAAAGACATTACAGTGTATATATCTGTATCTCTCTCTCTCTCTCTCTCTCTCTCTCTCATAAAGAGTAGAGTATGGTTACCTTGGTACCCCTGATCAAAGGCTCTAAGCTTTCTTTCAAGTTGTGAACTTGTGAATTCCTCCCCGCTGGTTAGATTGAGCCTTGGCTGTCTGTGACAGCTCCTCTGCTAGGAGACAACTGACACACCCCTTGTGACAATAGAATAGGATTTCTTTGAAATACATTCCTTTCAAGTTAATAGGCGTTCATAGCTGTGTTCTCTTGGTACACTACATGTGGATGTATGGCACCCAAACTATGGGAAAAAAGTGCTATCGTGTGTATTCTATTCAACAGTATGGCCTTCAACTTTTTGATGTATCACATTTTAACATTTCCATTGGCATTGACAGCTTTGCTTTCCCCCCCTCCATTGTCTCTTTGATGGACAAACAAAGCTGTCATAAATGTTGTCAGCAGAACAAAAGCATGGACGCTTTGTACATCTGGCAAACAGTTTGTCAGTGAGTCACACAATATCTAATTTCCCCCAAATAACAATGAAAAGGTTACACCAATTAACATATTATTATTATTATGTTGAATGTATTCATTAACATCAGTGGTCTTACACCAGGTTAAATCATACACAAGATATTATTGAAGGTCGTGTCATGCTTTGTTTTCATCCTGTAGTTTCGAATAACTTTACCCTCCAAAACCTAATAAGAATGGAGGTAAAAGTTGTCTTCAATGCACACATCAGCCCATTTCATCTGCATACTGTTCCCTTGAACTGTAAAATAATATTTAAGTCTTCATTATGTGTTTTGAGAATTTTAACTCTCTAGACAAATACCACTCAACAATGGTACATTTAGCTTCTCTTCAAATTCAGTGACATAAAAGACATTAAATTCTCATGGCAATAGTCAAATATGCACATTCAGAGCAATGCTATCTAAATAATTAGATATAGCTTTGATAATTTGGCACATACATTCAACATTTATAAAAAATTTAAGCTAACAAGCGTAAATGAGACACGAGATTTAAGTTATACAATTTAATTGTCTGATTCTTTAGGGTATTTTAGCTCATAATTGGAATGAAATGTATTTCCAATATTCACATGATACTGGCTGGCTTTGGTAACTGCTCGTACTGTCTGAATACTGATCTCATCCTATCTTCAGTGGATAAAACAAAGATCTCATTGAAGGGACTTTTATTTTGAAGACTCCTCATGAATGATGCTGAATACATGTGTTATGAATGTTGTTATGAAAAAGACTATAACACTCATAAAGGTGTTGTGAATGGTTTCATAAAAGGGTTATGAACGCCTTATGTATACCCCCTTTAAGTAAAGTGTTACCTGCCTGTCTCCCACAGGGTTTATAGACTGCAACTTCCACTGTTTCAAGAATGCTTTTCAGGAGGTGTTTGATGTACGAGTGAAGGTGCAGGAAAACAGAAAGCTCCTTAGTCAGAGGAGGTGGAGCAAACTGGCCTCAACACCCAATGATGTTCTCAGCAACCCGCACTGAATTTCGCCCCATTGGTGTCCTCACATGTCAATCATCCATCTTTAATACAGTAACTTGTAGATGGTATGTGAGAAGACGTGTGCCTCTACTCCTGGGCTCAAAGAGCAAGTGTAAAGGTGGTAAAAGTATGGTAACTTTCCATAAATCCCGGTTGGAAGATTCCTGGAATCAGTAGGGAATAAGCAGGATATCAGGAAATCCCCCAATCAACATGCCTGGAAAACCTGGGAATTTTAGGAGGTTTACAGAATTTTTTTACCCTAGCAAGTGTACACAACTGTGCACAATGTACTTTTTACTCCATACATTTTCACTTACACCCAAAAGTACTCGTTACATTTTGACAGGAAAATGGTCCAATTCAAATACTTACCAAGAGGACATCCCTGGTCATCCCTACTGCCTCTGATCTGGCGGACTCACTAAACACAAATGCTTAGTTTGTAAATGATGTCTGAATGTTGGAGTGTCCCCCTGGCTATCTGTCTGGTTTGCTTAATATAACAATTTTGAAATTATTTATACTTTTACTTTCACTTTTGATACTTAAGTACATTTGAGCAATTCCGTTTACTTTTGATACTTAAGTATATTTAAAACCAAATACTTTAAGACTTACTCAAGTAGTATTTTACTGGTGACTTTCACTTTTACTTGAGTCATTTTCTATTAAGGTATCTTTACTTTTACTCAAGTATGACAATTGAGTACTTTTCCACCACTGTAACTAGGGGGCCAGAAGATTTTCTTAATCCCAACACCTGACAAGGGAAATCTCTATCTGTGCCCCAATGACTAAATGTGTTACAGTTGAGCTGTATGTTGATAATAAGGAAGCTAACGTTTTACTGTTTTGTAATAACTAAAGGCAAAACAGCCCATAATGTCATTTGATTGTATTTATTATGGATCCCCATTAGCTGCTGCCAAAGCAGCATCTACTCTTCCTGGGGTCCAGCAAAATTAAAGCAGATTATACAATTGAAAAAACATTACAATACATTCACAGATTTCACAACACACTGTGTGCCCTCAGGCCCCAACTCCACCACAACCATATATCTACAGTACAAAATCCATGTGTATGTATTGTGTGTGTGTGCGTGTGCGTGCGTGCGCGCGTGTGTGTGTGTGCGTGTATGCATGTGTCTGTGCCAATGTTTGTGTTGCTTCACAGTCCCCTCTGTTCCATAAGGTGTTTTTTTTTATCCGTTTTTTTTATTTATCACTTGTGATAATGCATTGCCATAGTCAAATTAATATGGATGGGCCTTTTAAATACTGCAGATGAAGGACGGATACTGAAATCACACCGGCTGTTTCCCAAATGGCCCCCTATTTTCTTTATAGTCTATAAGCCCCATAGTCTCTGGTCAAATGTAGTGCACTATATAGGGAATAGGATGCCATTTGGGATACAGCCATGATCTTTATGAAAGCAGCCCACCAAAGAAACAGATTGTAAAAACAGATGTTCATAAAGCTACCAGACCGGGTTCCAATACTATTTGAAATCGTTTAAATAATTTAACGATTTATGTTTTTGATTTAGCTTGCCTGTTGCAATGGAATCAACAGAAAAGTCCCATTAAGTGCGGCAGGTAGCCTAGTGGTTAGAGCACTGGGCCAGTAACCGAAAGGTTGCTAGATCGAATCCCCGAGCTGACAAGGTAAAAATCTGTCGTTCTGCTCCTGAACAAGGCAGTTAACCCACTGTTCCTAGGCTGTCATTGTAAATAAGAATTAGTTCTTAACTGACTTGCCTAGTTAAATAAATAAAAAGTGCAAACCCCGCCCTCCAGGCAGACTGAAGCAAACTCAAAGTATTTATTCCCAGGTCTGAAATGTAGTGTACTGTACCCACCTGAGGCACTGAATGTCAATGTTATGTTTTTGAAAAGTGCTTTATTACATTTTTGACACACAATGCAAATGCAAGATAAAATATAGCAAATATACAAATATATGTACAGTTCACATTTACCAGCTGTAATGTGAACTGTACATCACTTTTCCCTGTAACACTCAAATTTCATAGAGTACAATACGATAACTTAATTGTCCATTTATATGGAAATTCATTTTGTGAGGTCAGCATACAAAATATACAAATCAATATTGCATAAAACAACATACATTGCCTTCGGAAAGTATTCAGACCACTTCACTTTTTCCACATTTAGTTACGTTACAGCCTTAATCAAAAATTGATTAATAAATAAAATCCTCAGCAATCTACACAATAACTCATAATGACAAAGCGAAAACAGGTTTTTAGAAATGTTTGCAAATTTATTACAAATAAAAAACAAATACCTTATTTACATAAGTATTCAGACCCTTCGCTATGAGACTCGAAATTGAGCTCCGGTGCATCCTGTTTCCATTGATCATCCTTGAGATGTTTCTACAACTTGATTGGATTCCACCTGTGGAAAATTCAGTTGATTGGACATGATTTGGAAAGGCACACACCTGTCTATATAAGGTGCATGTCAGAGCAAAAATCAAGCCATGAGGTCGAAGGAATTGTCCGTAGAGGTCCGAGACAGGATTGTGTCGAGGCACAGATCTGGGGAAGGGTACCAAAAATTGAAGGAATTTAAGTTTGGAACCACCAACGACAGAATTGAAGGTCCCCAAGAACACAGTGGCCTCCATCTTTCTTAAATGGAAGAAGTTTGGAACCACCAAGACTCTAGAGCTGGCGGCCTGGCCAAACTGATCAATCTGGGGAGAAGGGCCTTGGTCAGGGAGGTGACAAGGAAGCCGATCGTCACTATGACAGAGCTCTAGAGTTCCTCTGTGAGATGGGAGAACCTTCCAGAAGGACAACCATCTCGTCAGCACTCCACCAATCAGGCCTTTATGGTAGAGTGGCCAGACGGAAGCCACTCCCCAGTAAAAGGCACATGACAACCCGCTTGGAGTTTGCCAAAAGGCACCTAAAGACTCTCAGATGATGAGAAACACGATTCTCTGGTCTGATGAAACCAAGATTGAACTCTTTGGGCCTGAATGCCAAGCGTCATGTCTGAAGGAAACCTGGCACCATTCCTACTGTGAAGCATGGTGGTGACAGCATCATGCTGTGGGGATGTTTTTCTGTGGCAGGGACTGGGAGACTAGTCAGGATCGAGGTAAAGATGAACCGAACAAAGTATAGAGAGATCCTTGATGAAAACCTGCTCCAGAGTGCTCAGGACCTCAGACTGGGTCGAAGGTTCTTCTTCCAACAGGACAACGACCTTCAGCACACAGCCAAGACGCAGGAGTGGCTTCGAGACAAGTCTCTGAATGTCATTGAGTGGCCCAGCCAGAGCCCGGACTTGAACCCGATCTAACATCTCTGGAGATACTTGAAAATAGCTGTGCAGCTCCCCATCCAACCTGACAGAGCTTACTGTACTGTATATTGTATATGTACTGTTTACTGTATAAGCACTGTATATTGCATATGTGTACTGTATATTGCATATGTACTATATATTGTGTATGTACTATATATTGTATATAGGTGCTGTATATTGTGTATAGGTACTGTATATTCTATATGTACTGTATATTGTATATAAGTACTGTATATTGTGTATATAGGTACTGTATATGGACTGCATATTGTGTATATAGGTACTGCATATTGTATATAGGTACTGTATATTGTATATGTACTGTATATTGTCATTGTTTTTTAATAGGAACACCAAATCTAAATTACTAGCAATTACAATCAAAGGTTTCTATCATAATTGTGGTGTCTTACAGTTGTTCTGTCAAGGCATCAATGCTATCATTTTCACCATTCTAAAACCTTCTACCTACAGCTTGTTGACTTGACTTGACTGGAAGCAGTTCGGTCTTGAAGCCTGTTTCTTTTTACCCATCATTTTATTACTTCACTCATTTACTGAAACATTTTATTTGTTTCAAAATGTAATTTATTTTTTGTATTTGTCAACAAAAATGTGTTTACGTTGATGTATCTCAATGTTACCACGTTTCCACATCATGTGTGTGTGTATGTTGTTTACAGCTTCTGTATCCAATGCATGTGACATACGTTTAGATTTAGTGTGTGTGTGTGTGTGTGTGTGTGCGTGCGTGCGTGTGTGCGTGCGTGCGTGCGTGTTTGGCAAAGTCAAACATGGATTGCATAACAGCTGCTCCATGGCTGGTCGTTAGCAGTGTGTTATCATCTGCACTACTATGTATTACGTAAGAGAATTTCATGTTTTGAATTGTAATCCACCACGCAGCACAGGGCCAAAAGCCTCTCTACCCGGCTGGAGCACAACCCTGTCACTCACTCACCCGTCACTAATTGTTACAGCATAGTTGAGCAAGACACACACACACACACACACAAACTGTTTGCGGTCTGAAATGTCTTATACCGTTGCAGAGAAATGGAGAGAGCTTTGCTTTGTAGCCTGCTGCTGATTCGGAGGTGTGTGTCTGCGTGTCCGTGTGTGTACTCAGCAGGTTGTGTGTCAGAGACTGTCAGTGTAGATCAAGCTGTTTCTAAGGCCTAGCTAGCTGTCACACTCACACAGTGGGGAGCTCTGTAGGGTGCTCTACACACACACACAACCAATAAACACACACACACACAGAGAGAGAGAGAGAGACCTGAGTGGGTTTCGACAATGCAATATTTGATTGATTTAACCATAATTTATTCTGGTTAGTCTCATTCGGAATAAACATGTTTCAATAGAGACCTGAACCAATAAAACAAAATATACTACAGTATAATATATATATATATATATATATATATATATATATATATATATATACATATACACACACACTACCTTTCAAAAGTTTGGGGTCACTTAGAAATGTCCTTGTTTTTGAAAGAAAAGCAAATTTTCGGTCCATTAAAATAACATCAAATTGATCAGAAACAGTGTAGACATTGTTAATGTTGTAAATGACTATTGTAGCAGATTATTTATGGAATATCTACATAGGCGTACAGAGCCCCCTTTTACCATCACTCACGTTGTGTTAGCTAATCCAAGTTTATCATTTTAAAAAGCTAATTAATTTTCTTACAAAAACAAGAACATTTCTAAGTGACCCCAAACTTTTGAATGGTAGTGTGTGTATATATATATATATATATATATATATATACACACATATATACACACACACACACACACATACATACATACATACATACATACATACATACATACATACACACACAGTACCAGTCAAAATGTATGTATATACAGTATATCACAAAAGTGAGTACACCCCTCACATTTTTGTAAATATTTGAGTATATATTTTCATGTGACAACACTGAAGAAATGACACTTTGCTACAATGTAAAGTAGTGAGTGTACAGCTTGTATAACAGTGTAAATTTGCTGTCCCCTCAAAATAACTCAACACACAGCCATTAATGTCTAAACCGCTGGCAACAAAAGTGAGTACACCCCTAAGTGAAAATGTCCAAATTGGGCCCAAAGTGTCAATATTTTGTGTGGCCACCATCATTTTCCAGGACTGCCTTAACCCTCTTGGGCATGGAGTTCACCAGAGCTTCACAGGTTGCCACTGGAGTCCTCTTCCACTCCTCCATGACAACATCACGGAGCTGGTGGATGTTAGAGACCTTGCACTCCTCTAGCTTCCGTTTGAGGATGCCCCACAGATGCTCAATAGGGTTTAGGTCTGGAGACATGCTTGGCCAGTCCATCACCTTTACCCTCAGCTTCTTTAGCAAGGCAGTGGTCGTCTTGGAGGTGTGTTTGGGGTCGTTATCATGTTGGAATACTGCCCTGCGGCCCAGTCTCCGAAGGGAGGGGATCATGCTCTGCTTCAGTATGTCACAGTACATGTTGGCATTCATGGTTCCCTCAATGAACTGTAGCTCCCCAGTGCCGGCAGCACTCATGCAGCCCCAGACCATGACACTCCCACCACCATGCTTGACTGTAGGCAAGACACACTTGTCTTTGTACTCCTCACCTGGTTGCCGCCACACACGCTTGACACCATCTGAACCAAATAAGTTTATCTTGGTCTCATCAGACCACAGGACATGGTTCCAGTAATCCATGTCCTTAGTCTGCTTGTCTTCAGCAAACTGTTTGCGGGCTTTCTTGTGCATCATCTTTAGAAGAGGCTTCCTTCTGGGACGACAGCCATGCAGACCAATTTGATGCAGTGTACGNATTCACACCTGAGACCTTGTAACACTAACGAGTCACATGACACCGGGAAGGGAAAATGGCTAATTGGGCCCAATTTGGACATTTTCACTTAGGGGTGTACTCACTTTTGTTGCCAGCGGTTTAAACATTAATGGCTGTGTGTTGAGTTATTTTGAGGGGACAGCAAATTTACACTGTTATACAAGCTGTACACTCACTACTTTACATTGTAGCAAAGTGTCATTTCTTCAGTGTTGTCACATGAAAAGATATACTCAAATATTTACAAAAATGTGAGGGGTGTACTCACTTTTGTGATATACTGTATATATATATATATATATATATACACAGTACCAGTCAAAAGTTTGGACAAAAAAACTTTGCACCAACACTCGCGAATAAGGCCATACAAAGTTGATTCATTTAAACAAGAAATACTAAGTTGATTCATTTAAGCACATCTTAATTTTAGGAAAATATATTAGATTTGTATTATCTGACTTCAAAACTTGTTTTGTAGATACTTCCAGTTGATTTGAACATCCAATGTATGGGACATTGCAACTCAATTGATGCTAGTCAGCCTGCAAACACTTCCAAGGTAGCTAAGATAAACATGACTAAATTAGAAAAGGTACATTTCCTGAAGAAAATTTGTGGGCTTGCTTCAGCTTAATAAAAACATTTGTAGCCTACCATAGCCATTTGAACTTTGGTATAAACTGAGTGTACAAAACATGAAGGACACCTTCCTAATATTGAGTTGTACCCTTTCCTTTCACCCTCAGAACATTCTCAATTCTACGGGGATGGACTCTACAAGGTGTTGAAAGCGTTCCACAGGGATGCTGGCCCATGTTGACTCCAATGATTCCCACAGTTGTGTCAAGTTGGCTGGATGTCCTTTGGGTGGTGGACCATTCTTGATACTCATGGGAAACTGTAGAGTGTAAAAAACCCAGCAGTGCTGCGGTTCTTGACACAAACCCGGTGCGCCTTAAATATTATGTCTTTCCCGCCTTAAATATTTTGTCTTGCCCATTCACCTTCTAAATGGCACACATACACAATCCGTGCTTCTACATCTGCATTGCTTGCTGTTTGGGGTTTTAGGCTGGGTTTCTGTATAGCACTTTGTGACATCGGCTGATGTAAAAAAGGCTTTATAAATACATTTGATTGATTGATGTCTCAATTGTCTCAAGGCTTAAAAATCCTTCTTTAACCTGTCTCCTCCCTTTCATCTACACTGATTGAAGTGGATTTAACGAGTGACATCAATAACAGATCATAGCTTTCACCTGGATTCACCTGGTCAGTCTTGGTCATGGAAAGAGCAGATGTCCTTAAGGTTTTGTACACTCAGTGTTTTAAATGACTGAATTATATCAAAAGTCATAAAACATATTTGGTTGTAATATTTTTCATCAAGGGTGGTCAGCCATCCTCCAGGAGAGATAATGTGTGTGCAGGCTTTTGTTCCAGCCCCCCTCTAACAAACCACATTTTAGAGATTAGCTGCTTAACCGGACCTTGATAAACTGGCTCTGTGTTTGAGCAGAGCTGGATCAAAAGCCTGCACACCCAGTATCTCTCCAGACTGAAGGTTTACCACGTGTTTTATACAGTTGCCTAATAGATATTCTACCTTATGGGGGGTTAAGTGCCTTGCTCAACGACAGGACATGGTACATCCTCCCAGTGTTGATACCACATTACGCTGACTTCTTTATACCTACATAGAGACGATTGGTCATAGAAATAGGGTTAAACGATTGGTCATAGAAATAGGGTTAAACGTCATGGAGAAGTCATCTGTCAAAATGTGTATGAACCCCTGTAAAGGGAACAGGATCCACCCTGTCTGCATTTATTATCATTATCACCAGTGATGTCACTACATAGTAGTATATCATGTGTCAACTAATGTGCTTTTTCCTTTGTGAGAGAGAGATAGAGATCCAATCTATTATTGTTCTTATTAATAGTGTTCTTATAAGGAATATTTCACAGCAATAATGAAAATTGACTTTTGGACACCAAGTTTAATAAAGTAAACTTAAAGTAAACTATAAGAGCAAGTCATCATTATAAGAGACTGGAAATTGTATTTACATTTAACATTCTGCTCAGATTCAGAATTTGCTTTGTGGGTACCAACTAGCTGATAACATCTAAGATAGGTTTGCACAAAGGGGAGAGATTGATAGGCGACGGCTGAGCCTTCTATTGCAATAAAGGGCTCTGGTCAACAGTGTTTTGGGAATTCAGCCAACAAACTGTCCCCGAGTAAGGTTTGGCTCAGGTGAAATAGTGTCCTCTGTCTTGAACAAATCTTCAGCAAGACTTTTACTACAGACACCCACTCTTTCTGTCAGTCAACAGAAAGACTGAGCTTCATTAAAGAAGCGTTATAAAGGTTTTGTATAATTTCAGACAGTAGTATTAAAAGTAGGGCTCACGAGCCAAAACGGGTCCCGAAAATTGTGCACAATTGTGTACAACGTCATCCAGTTTGTTTAATATGCTACCAATTTCAATTCGTACAATATGTTACAATATTATGTAAGTGCTTAAGACCAATCAATCTCTTTAACTATGTATGAGTATAGTTCCCAGGTAATCTATTAGATACAGAGACATCATGGGGCACGTGTCCCCTCAGATTTGTCTTGTTAAAATATGTTTTTTGATATATATGTTGTTGTTTTCTGTAGTACTACTAGCCACCTAGCAATTTTATGAAGTTGGCTTTAGCTAGCCCAGATAGGTTCCCAATCTCCCAACTTCGTAAGTAGCTACCAAGAAGCCATTTCAGTCTATCAATCAAGTTAGAGTAGCTAGCTTGTCTAACTATCTTAGCTGGCATGCCTGCCCCCAAGGTCGATAGACTTTACAAAAGCAAGCAATAACTAAATGTACTGAATATGACTCATATTCCTTTCAATCTTTTACCCAGATTTTTTGCAGAGATGCAGAGAAGCATATTTAGTTTCTTTGAAAAAAGAACCACCAGTCAGGAGGATACAAACAGACCGCTTTGGGATGCATGACGCCCCTGATTAGATATACATGTCTTATATCCTCCAGTCTTCACCTCTTCTGACACCCGGATACTGCACACACAGTACACAT
This sequence comes from Hucho hucho, assembly GCA_003317085.1. NCBI lineage: Eukaryota > Metazoa > Chordata > Actinopteri > Salmoniformes > Salmonidae > Hucho > Hucho hucho. The sequence continues at coordinate 21,954 of QNTS01006041.1, forward strand.
CCACTATAACCCAGTGAGTGTCTTGACTGTGGAATGATTGTGACGGAACATCAAGAGCGTTTGTGAAGAGATATGTCCAGGGGTCTGGTTATAGTGGAATGGAAGTGCGTCCTTTCATCATCATAATTTCTTCACAGCAGCAGATATTGCATTTCACACATCTATCTTGAAGATTAATATAAATGCTGATTTCCTGGAATTGCAGGGGGCATTCAAACCAAACAGGCTTCAATAAAATATTATTTTGTCATGGGCACCCTTGGAAATAATCAGAAAAGAAGTCCCCATTGCAGATAAATGGAGTTCTCCAGTGAAAATAACACCATAGTACAAACAATTACATATTAGTTGTCAAGGAGACCCTTGGAAATACTTGGGAAAGTCCCTGTTGCAGAAAGAAATGCAGGGAGAATAACTGTACATGGAAAATAAATTAGGGCACAATGTTCAGAATGTTTTAGGTAGATATAGAAATGCATTAAACATTCAGAAGTTCTCTAGTGTCCATTTCACATGGAATACCAGTCTGTTTCTACTCTCTATAACTCCTCATCCTGTTAGAGTTGTATGACCAGCATGGAATACCAGTCTGTTTCTACTCTCTATAACTCCTCATCCTGTTAGAGATTCATGACCAGCATGGAATACCAGTCTGTTTCTACTCTCTATAACTCCTCATCCTGTTAGTTTCATGACCAGCATGGAATACCAGTCTGTTTCTACTCTCTATAACTCCTTATAGAATCGTCATGTTTGGTGTGACAATGAGTGACAAGGAGTTGGCAAGATAGCAGAAATGGATCTGAATCAGTCTATTGTATGACTATGATTCCATTATTTTTCCTCTGCAACATAGTGAATGTTAATCCCTGCTGAGTATGGTCCAGGTTTACAGTGCCTTGTGCCAAAACGCTGCTCCAACTCCAGCTGTAGTGTCTGTTAAAGCCTCAGTAATGCTTCGGCTGGGGGAGTAGTGATTTAACACCAAATCACAGCCTGTAGCTCTGTGTCAATGACCCGTGCAGCTGGATGGCACTATTGCTAAAGCTGTCATGGAAATAATTCCAGTTCTTTAGGGGGTATCCCTAGTTAGTGGCTAGCATGTACCATTATGTAATTGTTGTTAACTCTGTCATTGTTATGGCCAGGATTAGTTCACTACATAGGGAATAGTGTACTATTTGGGATGCATCCTCTGTAGCTGTCTGGGGTTTGAAACCATTCGGTCACACCGGGGGGGACGGTATGTGTGTGTGTGTGTGTGTGGGGAGGGGGGGGGGCATGCGTGCGTGTGTGGGCGTGCGTGCGTGCGTGTGTGGGCGTGCGTGTGTACGCGTGAGATTCACCAGGGCACCCCCAGCTTAACAGCACAGCAACACAGTCTTTTGAAATCTGATATTAGATTGAACCTTCGCCTTTCATCTTTATCAAGCTTAAAGAGGCCATCTGCAGTTCAAACAATAACAAAGGGGGATTTGGTAAACAGCTGAAGGATGGGGTTGGTGGAAATGTAACCATTCTCTAATTCATAGACAGAGCTATGGATGCAAGGACTGACCATCCAAGAGATCACAATTGTTTATAATTACATTGTTTACAAGCATTGGAGTAAAAAAAGCGTATATTTTCGGTTCTGATGGGGTACGACAGTTGAACTAAGCTCATTCTTCAATAATCAATGGGTATATAACATTGATGTAGCAATCACAGATTGCGACTGGATATCACACAACAAATATAAATGTGTTGTGTAAGGCGTTTATTTCCACAATAGAGGAAATATGTAAGGACAGGAAAGATGAACCGAGCCGTACTGAACTGATGCTCATCTGGCTGGTTTTATCCCTTGTTCAGTGATATTGCATTATGATTGTACAATACTGCTGTTCGTGTGGCTGTTGGAGGCTACATGCTATCCCCTGTGGTGTAGAGTGTATGATTAAACCATGAGGAGCATCTGAGGACCTCTGCTACCAGAGTGTAAAGTCCTGCCATGCATCTCTAAGAGTCTTTATTTTAACCTTTATTTAACTAGGCAAATCAGTTAAGAACAAATTCTTATTTACAATGATGGCCTACCCCAGCCAAACCCAGACGACACTGGGGCAATTGTGCGCCGCCCTATGGAACTCCCAATCACGGCCCGGTTGTGATTCAGCCTGGAATCGAACCAGGGTCTGTAGTGACGCCTCTAACACTGAGGTGCAGTGCCGTAGACCGCTGCGCCACTCGGGAGCCCAATTCAAAGTCAATAAAGCTGCAAAAAAATATAAAAAACAATTGGATTGGAGTACAAACTCCTGCAAGCCCATTTAGAGTAATTGTGGCTAGTTTGACAGCTAGATGAAAGGTTTTTTCATATAGTTTATAGTGTTACTATCCTCAGGTTGTCAAAGGGGCCATGAAGATGTGTCTGGGGCTTGTGGATGACATGGGATTGGGCTTGAGTCTCAAAAGTCCTCACTAGTTTCCTTGACATGTCCATATCACCTTTTCCACATAAGAGAAATGGAAATAATATCCTATCCAGTCCTTTCATGTTTGAGTTCTAATAAGCCTCATATACTGTAAGAGCATTGAGACATGACAGCTCCCCACTGGGCACACACTGGTTGAATCAACGTTGTTTCCACGTCATTTCAATGAAATTCCGTTGAACCAATGTGGAAAAGTCTTTGAATTGGCGCCTGTACCCAGTGGGAAGCTTTACGAAGAGACACTCACATCGAGCTAAAGGTCAAGCTTAGAGCATTTCCTGTTAGAACTCACACAGAGAGGGATTGATGTCACCTGTAATAGCATAAACAATAGTAAGTTTGTGTCCAAAATGACACCCTATTCCCTATGTAGTGCACTGTATAGGGAATGGAGTTCCATTTGGAATAGGATGCCATTTAGGAGGCACACTTATCTCTTTAATTAAATCAAACATCAAATCAGCTTGATGTATGTTTATCTGTTTGCTTTGACCAATTCAATTTCTAATTTTGTATTTCTATAAATATTGATAGAGCATTAAGTGTGTTTGAGGAATAGAGCGGCAATCCAGACAAATAAACTGAATGAATTCATCCTTTTTAATATGGAAAGGCCATGCAGACTAACTTTCACATTACATAACCGGAACCAGCAGTGCAGCAGCCTATAGCTATGTTGGCGTGAGTCCAGCGCAGTGGCTTGCTTCAGATGACAGTGGGAGATCTCCGGGCGTACATGGTGGGGAGAATTGCACTGAAATCCCGGATAAGCTGCGTTTCAGGGTCTGCAATAGACTGGGAGCTGAGTGGGCAACAACAAAACAAGAGCCGCGCCATCTGCTGCTGCTGCTGATGTTGCTGCTGCTCCATGCTGCGCAGCGGCGGCCGGGACAAGAGGTGCCCCAGGGACTCCGGTGCCTCAAACCCTTCAGCACCTTTAACCTCCCTGCGGATCTGAGAGCCAGGTCCCATCATGGAGCCGAGGACCCCTGGGAGTGGCCCTTATCTCAACTTGAGAGGAAAGAAGAGTCATAGAGCGAATGGGCTACTAAGGGGCCAGCCGTTAACTTTGAACTTTGTCAACTTGCAACAAGTGATACATAATTATTATGTTTTTCTTCTACCACAGATGCAGTTTTATCTTAACTTTATTGCACAAGGAGTTTATCTCAAAGTTGGCTCCATCTAGCCCTGTAATATAGCCTATAGGCTACTGTTTACTGCTCACACCCTCAGCATCTCATCTCCACTCCAAACCTCATCAGAACAAGATTAGTAGCTGCAACATGGTCTCAGAACATTTAGTATTATTCTGTATTTAAATCCGCGACACTGAGGGAAGGCTGCTGGGAGGAGCTATAGGAGGATGGGCTCATTGTAATGGCTGGAATGGATGAATGGAATGGTATCAAACATATGGAAACCACGTGTTTGACTCCATTCCATTCCAGACATTTCAATGAGCCCGTCCTCCTATAGCTCCTTCCACCAGCCTCCATCATTTAGTATGATATGTTAACTTTCATATTGTATGTATTCATTTGTGAATGTCCATCATTCATTTCGTATAATATGTTACAAATTACAATTCGCATGATATGTTTTGATTTAAATTTGTATGAAAGGCTAAATTATGAATTGCAATTCATACAATATGTTACGGATTTTCAATACGTATGATATCTTATGAATTTAAATTTGTGGCTAGCTGGCTAACGCTAATGTTAGCTAGGGTAGGGATTTAGTTTAAGGTTTGGGTTAAGGTTAGGTTAAAGGGTTAAGGTTAGGGTTAGCTAACATGCTAAGTAGCGCAAAGTAGCAAGTAGTTGAAAAGTTGCTAAAGTTGTCTGTGATAAGAATTGAACACTCTACCTTTGGGTTGTTAGACATTCATGTTATACGCCTACCCATCCACCCTGACCAACCACCCACCTTTCCTTTTGACATAAGTAACCTTCTTTCTTATGTAACCATACCAAATTTCACATACTTCACTTACAAGCGCTTACAAACATCTGCTAAACACGTGTATGTGACAAATAAATTTGACTTGATATCATACTAATTTGTCTATCCCGGATGTACATTTACTATGTTACTTCTAGTCTATGGGACCAGGCTGGATTAGTTGTAGGACAATCTCTGCGCCTCCTCTGTGCTGTAGGCTACTTTGGTGTTATTTGGAGGTTACACTACATACTAATACACGGTTTTATCAAGCATGTTGAACATGCCAGTAGTGTAGACGCGGTACTCCCTGCCTGCATGTGTGCTTGCTGTGAGTCTGCGTCTGCTATAATGGCCAACAGTGTGGTTGCGACCGACTGCTGCGCGCATCGAAACAGCTGTGCAGTTGCTAACCAATGACAATCGGAGGAAATCTTTCGGAGTATAGATTCCCAAGCAGCCGTATTTATACACAACCTACACATCAAAGCATCCCTGTTGCAATGCCTGCCAGAACGCTTGGTTTTCCGTAAGCGAGAAGATGCGTTGGGATTCAAAGCCGTATACATGTAGGACTAGTCATGGACTGAACGGGGTTTTGGACTCACTTGTGGAATTTTATGCTTGCGCGTGGCACGATGCCTTATCTGACTAAACCGCTGTTTTTACTCTTCTGTTTGGTCTTTACCGGGGAATGCCGTAGGCTTGGACACCGAGTACGGAGATGGACGGAAACCGTGGAGACGGCAAAGCATGGACCAGAGATCGCAAAGCATGGCCCGTAAGTGGTACCCGAATATTGATCATTGATGTCTCTGGCAACATGGGTCATTGCTATGATGTGTCTGGACTTTTAATGTCATCTGAGGGGTATACAATATTCTTCTTCATCAAAGGTTGAATTTCACAAAACTTGATATCACTCTTACTTGATGCAGTAGATTAGAACATCATGATAAACGGTGATGATGATGAAGTAGCAAAATAAGAAGATGATCATTGCGATGAAGATGATGATTATGAAGATAGTGATTGTGATGATCCACGCAGACAATCAAAATTCAGTGTTGATATAGCCTAATCATTCATTGTGCACTGCAGACAGAATTGGACATATAATATTCAATAACTGCAGTCATTATAAAGGGATATATGAGAAAGATCTCTATCTGGTAGCAATTGAGCCTGAGGATGAGGTTAAAGAGTGACAGAAAGCAGTGCAAATGCATCATGACCCAGACAGAAGGTGGTCGTTTAAAGTTTTACACTAGACAGCCAGGGAAGAACCGATAGGTACTTGTTGTTCCTACTCATCAATGACAGGTTAGCGGCTGGCAGCCAGTGCCTCCAGTTCGATCAAAGCACGACCACGTCTCTCAGGCACGTTTTGTGTATCTGTCAAAGATGGGAGCGGGCTGCAGAGTACGTGTTACTGTTATCATCAGGCCCAGCTCCAGGCATAAAGGACATAAGCGGTTGGGAAGCTTGATAAGCTAGCTCACATTGCTAATAATAACGTTAGCTAGCTTGCTTAACATTGACATATGGTCAAACTAGCTACATTCTCCATATTGACAAGTTCTAATTGTCAAAAACTGATTTGTTATCATCTTTTGGTTGAAAAGGTGAAATGGTCGGTAGTCAAACGTCACAATTTAGCTACTCCGGTAACAACATTTTCTCGGAGTTTCCCATTTGGAGGGTCGTTCACGTGCATTTCCCACTGGGAACTATGAGCGTCCAATACCACATTAAATCAGTAATGGCCAAACGTGTAGAATAGCAGGAAATTTGCTTGAAAAATTATTTTAAAAACTTAAATAAATTATCTACACCCCAAAATGAGTTTCATGAAATATGTTATAAAATTGCCACATTTTCTCACCGCCCCATGGCAAAATGTGTAGAATTGCAGGAAATTGACTCTTAAAACAAAAAAATGTTCTCTCCACCATCATTGGGGGGGGGGGGGGCACTAAAATGTCTCACTTAGGACCCCCAAAAAGCTAGACCTGGCACTGGTTATCATTGAAAAGCAACATTTCCCATTCAGCTTTGATTGTGCTTGATATTTACATTTTTTATTTAACCTTTATTTACGCAGTTCTATTGTAGTTCTATTGTTCCCATTGAGACCAAGGTTTCTTTGGCAAGGGAGCCCTTTACAAGAATAGGCACATTTGTAACCAGTGCATTTAATCAAAGTCAAAGACTTCCCAAATAGCACCCTATTCCCTATATAGTGCACTACTTTTGTGCACGACCAGAGCCCTATTGCATTATGCTCTTAAGTAGTACACTAGGGAATAGGGTCCCGTTTAGGACACAGACACATTCAGATTCCTAATGGCTTTCGCAATAACGCTCATTTAGAATGTCCTTTGTGTAAATTATTCCACCAGTTATCAACTCATCATTCATTAATATGGTGTTGTCTTGTTTTGTCATCTCCCAGTTCCTTGACAAAGAAACCTCCAGATGTGACCAAGAATCGCAAGCTGAAGACAGACCAGCTTTTGAAAGTAGATGATCATGATTTCACCATGAGGCCGGCATTTGGAGGTAGGGATCACACACACACGCGCACGCACACACACACACTGGCCGAAGAGTCCAGATATGCTCTTATTGGATGGTTTTTGGGGGACCCCATTTGTATGTAAGATGTCATGTAAAACACAACATGCAGGAACTGCTATTAGATTTCCCATTCATAATATTTACCTACCTACCTTAGTTGAATGCACTCACTCTTAAGTCACTCTGGATAATAACATCTGCTGAATGTGAAATGGTAATGCCACATATGCCATTGCCATAGTGCTAGTTCACTTCACTCAGTTACTGAGTTCAATGGTTTAGCTGTTAGTCCATTCAGAGTACTGTCCAACATGACAGGTCAATTACACACCTTCAGTAAAGGGAGAGAATGTGCTCAATTCTTATCCTCCAGTTACATAAAATCAAGCTTTATTTATACAGCACATTTCAGACATGGAATGCAACATAATCTCTTGGAAGGCTACTCCAGAGGCTGGAAGTATAGTAACTAAAGGCTGCCTCTACGTGCTTTTGTTTTTTAAAGTTTTTTTTTACTAGGCAAGTCAGTTAATAACACACAGTCGTGGGTTGATTTAAAAACCAAATTAATTCTAAAACTCACAGGCAGGCAGTGCAGAGACCTTAACAGCGATGTAATGTGTTCTCTCCATCTGGTCTTGGTCAGTACCCGTGCTGCAGCATTCTGTATGTTTTGCAGTTGACCAATCCAATGGCTCTCTTGGGTAGACCAGACAGGAGAGCATTACAGTAGTCAAGCCTGCTTGTAATAAAATCATGGATGAGTCTCCCTGTAGCAGGCTGAGAGAGAAATGGCCGCACCTTGGCAATGTTCCTCAGGTGGTAAAAAGCTATTTTGGTCACATTCCTAATGTGTCATTCGAAATTTAGTTCAGAATCTAAAATAACACCTAGGTTTTTTACCAAATGTTTTATCTTTATTGCCCGTGAATTAAAATGTGTGGACAGATTCTCTCTGTGCTTTGGCTCCAACAATAAGTACCTCAGTTTTGTATTGATATAGCTGGAGGAAGTTGTGAGCCATCCAAATATTTAAATCACTAATACAGTCTAATAATTTATTAACCCACTGTTCCTAGGCCGTCATTGAAAATAAGGGGCAGAACGACAGATATGTGCCTTGTCAACTCAGGGATTTGAACTTGCAACCTTTCGGTTACTAGTCCAACGCTCTAACCACTAGGCTACCCAGCCGAGGCATTGGGATAGTTAAAAGGCCAGTGCCAAAGGACCTGAGGGACCTACTGGGTACGTAACTTAAAAGCATGTCAGACATTTATTGGGGTGCACAATCGTGGGTTGATTTAAAAACCAAATTAATTCTAAAACTGACAGGCAGGCAGTGCAGAGACCTTAGTACAGGGACAGAGAAATGTTTGTTATCTGTGTTGGCTTTAAGATCGTTTACCACTTTAATTAAGGCTGTCTCTGGGCTGTGGTGGGCCCGAAAACGAAATTGGAATTTTCCAAAAATACAGCTGGCATTTAAAAAATATTTTGCTTAAGAATGGAAGGTTGGAGATTGCTAAGAGCTGAAGAATCTAGATTACTTTTATTCAGAAGGGGTTTCATAGCAGGTTTTAGTGCAGGTAGGATATTACCTGTGAACAGGGAGTGATTAACAATAACTTGCACTTCTTCAGATATTAAATTAAAAACTCTTTCGAAGAAGGTGGTGCGGATTGGATCAAGAAGGCAGTTAGAAGGCTTAAGTTGTGATATCACTATCTTGAACATGTCTATGTCAAACAGGGAAAATAAATCCATAGTGCCTTTGCGTGGTAGGCTAGGGAACATATCATCAAACTTCTCATCACGTCTTGCTTGACTGATACCCAGCCTAATGTTTGTTATTTATCTCTGAAATATGCCGCAAACTCATCACATTTAGATGTGGAGGAAAGTTCACATAGGTTTGCGGGAGTAGGATTTATCAGGCCATCAGTGGTCAAGAAGAGCACTCTCAAATTATTCTGGTTATTAGTGATCCAGTTAGAAAAATTAGCCTGTCTGGTATTTCTAATTGCCTTGATATATATATATGTTACTCTCTCAGAATATCATAATGGACCTGCAACTTCTCCTGCTTGTTAGAAAAGCAAAGCACAAAGTTAGGTTCTTACTGTCAACCTATAAATACTTTGCCTTAAATATAATTCTACAGTAGTTGCGTAATCAATTAGATTTGCTGTCTTGGACCTGAGTTTTAAGCATAGATTTAGAATGAGTAGAACAGACATCCCCATTCAAGTCAATGATGCCATAACGGGTGCACTGATTTTATCCTATTCTACTCTATTTTAAATCTATGGTTTTAAGCCTCTGTTTCGGTTACCTCCAAATAATTACATTTCTCACATCCAGCTACCCCACTCTAAAGCATCTGAAAAGGAATTATTCAAGCTGTCTACTAAGTTGGCACATACTGTAAACTCTAGCTTGTTATAGCCTACAAACTTGACTCCTCGTGTTCTTTGTGCAGTAGCGTGTTGAGAACAGTTCATGAGATGCTTCATGGATTTCCTGCTCAAACTGTAAGTGAATTTAGAGAGTATTTCTTAGTGCTTTGAGTCTTTGAAATCTAAGCAGTAGACTTGTATTATTGGATGAGTTCAGATGAGACTGTTGCTTAGGGCTAGTCTTTGTGTAGATGCACATAAAAGTTTGCTTCGTTCGTCGCAGCCGAAAAATCTACCAACCCAAACTTTAGGATTGTTTTCTTTGTGACAAAGACAGCTTTTTTAACGATGTTTGGAGATGCTGCATTTGAAAACGAGAGAAAAGAGAGGACAGAAAGAAAGAGCATGCGCAAGTCTTCTTCTTCTTCTTCTTTGATGTTATCTTCTCAAGTTGTTTCTTGTTTGGAGCCGATCTGATGAAAGTTTCTGTTTTGGGGGGTGTAGGGGGCTTGTCTCTTCTCCTCGACTGTGACAGGGATCATTACTGCAGGGGAACAAATGTGTGGCACATCGATCAGCAGGGGGTCACACACACACACACACACACACACACACACACACACACACACACACACACACACACACACACACACACACACACACACACACACACACACACACACACACACACACACACACACACACACACACACACACACACACACACACACACACACACACACACACACACACACACAGAGGATACATGGATCTAATGAAAACTGACTCACCCAGGCTCAAACAGTAACAGTATCCTCCTCTCCTCTCCTCTCCTTGAAGAGAAACACGCCTGCGGAGTTACACAGGACTAGTACAGAGGAACTAGCGGTTTGTAACTTTCTGCATGCAAATGGCCCAGTAAAGGAGATTTTCCCTGTGCATGCTTGGCTTATTTTAGCCCCTCTCCTTGCATTTTAAAAGGTTGTGGGAAGTTTAAAGCTAATGTATGCATGTATTGGGACGCATGCAGTTAGTAGGCTTACATTATGCAACTGTGTTGCCCTCCTACCCTTAGACTGTATAGTCATATAGTTTGATATTTCAGGTGTTTCATCTGACAAAAGTGAAAAGGTCTAATCTAGTGCATTGGTAGGATGGATTCATTGCTATTAATCCGGGGTAAAATAATGCATTAATCTCATTGCTTATCCATGAAAAGGGGAGTACTCTGGTATCATGTGATGCATGGAGATGGAGAGAGAGAGAGCACTGTGTACCATTCACATGATACTGTGTACTGGATGTCAAGTGAAGCCACAGTGTGCATGCTTTTCAGATATGTGCTGGTTTAGTGGCATTAAGGATTTATCTCAGTCCACAAGGTCAACAGTGAGGTTCACTCTTACTCTTTAACCACCACAATAAACCGCACAGTGAAGTTCCCTCTCACAGCCGAGGAGTGGTGAGGAGAGGAGAGGAGAGGGAGATGAGAGGAGAGGAGAGGGAGATGAGAGGAGAGGAAGGGAGATGAGAGGAGAGGAAGGGAAGGGAAGGGAGCCGAGATGAGAGGAGAGGAAGGGAGATGAGAGGAGAGGAAAGGAAAGGAAGGAAGGGAGATGAGAGGAGAGGAAGGAAGGGAGATGAGAGGAGAGGAAGGNAGGAGAGGAGAGGAGAGGAGAGGAGAGGAGAGGAGAGGAGAGGAGAGGAGAGGACAACATATTGTAAACACTTTTGCCACTGTGTACACAGAGACATTACTTCTCTATGACTGGAATATGGCTCTGTTCTGCTATGACATTCATGAATCTGCCAACTCAGAAGTGTCATGAACGTTAGTGGTCCCTAACATAATCCTGAACCACCCAAGTGGCATGCTATCCCGTGTATTTGTGTCCTGTTTTATGTGTGTGTGTATTTGTGTTTTTGTGTCTGTCTGTCTGTCTGTCTGTGTGTGTGTGTGTTAGAGGTCGACCGATTAATTAGGGCCGATTTCAAGTTTTCAAAACAATCTGTAATCTGCATTTTTGGACGCCAATTATGGCCGATTACATTGCATTCCACGAGGAAACTGCGTGGCAGACTGACCACCTGTTACGCGAGTGCAGCAAGGAGCCAAGGTAAGTTGCTAGCTAGCATTAAACTTACCTTGTAAAAAGCAATCAATCTTAACATAATCACTAGATAACTACACATGGTTAATGATATTACTAGGGTAACTAGCTTGTCCTGCATTGCATATAATCAATGCGGTGCCTGTTAATTTATCGTCGAATCACAGCCTACTTCGCCAAACGAGTGATGTTTTAACAAAAGTGCATTCGCTAAAAAAACACAATCGTTTCACGAATGTACCTAACCATAAACATCAATGCCTCTCTTAAAATCAATACACAGAAGTATACTAATTTTCCAGAATTTTACATAATTATGACATAACATTGAAGGTTGTGCAATGTAACAGCAATATTTAGACTTAGGGTTGCAACCCGTTAGATAAAATACGGAACGGTTCTGTATTTCACTGAAAGAATAAACGTTTTGTTTTCGAAATGATTCGTTTCCGGATTTGACCATATTAATGACCAAAGGCTTGTATTTCTGTGTTTATTATATTATAATTAAGTCAATGATTTGATATTTGGTAGAGCAGTCTGACTGAGCGGTGGTAGGCAGCAGCAGGCTCGTAAGCATTCATTCAAACTTAACTGTGTTTGCCAGCAGCTCTTAGCAATGCTTGAAGCACAGCGCTGTTTATGACTTCAAGCCTATCAACTCCTGAGATTAGGCTGGCAATACTAAAGTGCCTATTAGAACATCCAGTAGTCAAAGGTATATGAAATAGAAATGGTATAGAGAGAAATAGTAGATGCGTCATAATTCCTATAATAACTACAACCTAAAACTTCTTAAACTTCTTAACTGGGAATATTGAAGAACTGGGAATATTGAACCACCAGCTTTCATATGTTCTGAGCAAGGAGCTTAAACGTTAGCTTTTTTACATGGCACATATTGCACTTTTACTTACTTCTCCAACACTGTGTTTTTGCATTATATAAACCAAATTGAACATGTTTCATTATTTATTTGGGACTAAATAGATTTTATTTCTGTATTATATTAAGTTAAAATAAGTGTTCATTGTTCATTCAGTATTGTTGTAATTGTCATTATTACAAATATATATATATATATATATATATATATATATATAAAAATCTTCCAATTAATCGGTATCGATATCGGCGTTGAAAAATCATAAACGGTCGACCTCTAGTGTGTGTGCGTGCGCGTGTGTTTGTGTGTGTCCTGTCCCATGTGTATAGTGTGTCCACCCCACTGAAATGTTTTTTTATTAGCTAGAGGTTTCTATTTAATTGCCAAGGCTAAGCAGTACTCACTGATGGCTGGGTAAACCCCTAAACATTTTTATTTTATTTAACCTTTATTTAACTAGGCAAGTCAGTTAAGAACAAATTCTTATTTACAATGACGGCCTACCAAAAGGCAAAAGGCCTCCTGCGGGGACGGGGGCTGGGATTAAAAATAAAAATGAATTAAATAAAAATATAGGATAAAACACATAACAAGAGAGACAACACAACACTACATAAAGAGAGACCTAAGACAACAACATAGTATGGCAGCAACACATGACAACACAGCATGGTAGCGGCACAACATGACAACAACATGGTAGCAACACAACATGGCAGCAGCACAACATGGTAGCAGCACAAAACATGGTACAAACGTTATTGGGCACAGACAACAGCACAAAGGGCAAGAAGGTAGAGACAACAATACATCACGCAAAGCAGCCACAACTGTCAGTAAGAGTGTCCATGATTGAGACTTTGAATGAAGAGATGGAGATAAAACTGTCCAGTAAAATAGCTCTGCAGTGGCTGCTATAGCCTTAAGGCATCTGCATGCTTTCCAGCCGAAATAGAGTTTGTGCATATATTATGATTACATTTTGTGACCTTTTTGTTCATTTTATACTTCGTTATGTTTTTTTTAGGCTGTTCGGGCACAAAACCATTTTTTTTCTCAAGGCAAGCCAAAGTCGGTAGCCGAAGTCTACGCCCCTTCGTCGGTGATTGGTCAACAGTAGGGATTCTTTAACATAGTTTTTGTTGTCATTCCACGAAAGACGACTTGTTTTCAGTATTTCATTGACAAATACTGCACCAAACATTATTGTTATTATTAATATTTATTTTTTATTAACCCATCCACCACCCACTAAACATCTTAGTTAGATGTCCAATTGAGCGACTAAGATCTCCTTGAGTTATTTTAGATTAATTCAGACTATTCTGGCTATGGCGTCTCAAGATGGACAAACAGTACTATTGCTGATTTTTTTCTAATTCTTAAAGCAAAGGTCTTTTAAGGGAGTATGCGAGCACCAGCCGAACTGAAGCATGCTGACGCCTTAGCCTAGCCTAGCCTATTTATATTGACTGCTGTAGCTAGCTGCTAGCCTTAGCTTAGCCTAGCCTAGCCAGAAACATGGCTGAATTTGGGGCAGAGGGAAAAATGTGCAGTTTTATCATGCGTTTCTATACATTTTGTCATGAGGCTAAGAGAAGATTTTGCAGATTCAAAGCTAATTTCCTGCAATTTTACACATTTTGTCATGTCTAGAATTGAGACTTACAGATGGCCCTCAACCCCCCAAAAAAATAAGTATATATATTTAGGTCGGAGCCCCGGGGCACGTGCACTTCGTGCCCATTCGTAAATCCAGCTCTTGCCGGAAATGCTAATGATCATGACCAGATTAAGCTGGCAGGGGTTTCTCCTACTGACCGCGTGGATTAGCACATGATGCACCAGGGACTCCTGCTGACAGCTGTTTACCATCCATAACTCTCTTTCCCAACAAACAGACGAAATGGGCTGCAAGGCTGGCTCAGTTTAAAGGACACAGTTAAATGTACTGAGTAGTACTAAGACTTACAATACAGTTAGTACTGAGTAGTACTAAGATTTACAGTACGGACAGTAATGAGTAGTACTAAGACTTACAGTACAGACAGTACTGAGTAGTACTAAGTATTACTGTAACATACATAACACTAGTAGTGACAACGTCTTGCTGAACAACATTGTTGGGGTGAGCAATAGATTTAAATTTAGACTTTTGCTAAATCCCAAATGGCATCTTAATTCCTACATAGTGCACTGCTTAGGAATAGAGTACCTATTTCCTACATAGTGCACTGCTTAGGAATAGAGTACCTATTTCTTACATAGTGCACTGTTTAGGAATAGAGTACCTATTTCCTACATAGTGCACTGCTTAGGAATAGAGTACCTATTTCCTACATAGTGCACTGTTTAGGAATAGAGTACCTATTTCCTACATAGTGCACTGCTTAGGAATAGAGTACCTATTTCCTACATAGTGCACTGCTTAGGAATAGAGTACCTATTTCTTACATAGTGCACTGTTTAGGAATAGAGTACCTATTTCCTACATAGTGCACTGCTTAGGAATAGAGTACCTATTTCTTACATAGTGCACTGTTTAGGAATAGAGTACCTATTTCCTACATAGTGCACTGCTTAGGAATAGAGTACCTATTTC
>QNTS01006041.1:42655-67625 GCA_003317085.1 Hucho hucho
GTGGAGGAGGCGGAAGGGGAGGAGGAGAAGGGGTTGTAGGAGGGGGTGGAGGTGGAGAGGAGGAGGTGGAGAGGAGGAGGCAGAGGAGGAGGTGTAAGTGGAGGGGGAGGAGTAGTAGGATGGGTTGGAGGTGGGGAGGAGGGGGCAGAGGAGGAGGCGTAAGTGGAGGAGGAGTAGGAGGTAGAGGAGATGGAGGCGGCATAAGGGGAGGGGGAGTTGGAGGAGGCAGAGGCAGAGGAGGAGGAGGCGTAAAGTAGAGGAGTAGGAGGGGTAGTAGGAGCAGGTGGAGGTGGGGAGGAGGAGGCATAAGTGGAGGAGGAGGAGGCTTAAGGGGAAGGGGAGGGGGAGGAGGAGGCAGAGGAGGAGGAGGCGTAAGTGGAGGAGAAGGAGGTTTCAGTCTCTTTGTAGTGGAGCTCAACCCCAGAGGTGTGAGAGGTAGCAGAGAAATCAAAGAGACTGAACTTATCTGCTCTGTCCGTTGACTTTCAGCCTACACTTAATTTCAGCCCCAACAGGATTTGAACCCAAAGTTCTGTAAGCTCTGACAGCTGGGTTTAATACTTGCATTTATATAATATTGTACTTTTCATAAAGTCATAGCTTTATTTTTTGGGTATAATTGACTCATTGGATAACTCAACCCCAAATGTCCTCAGTAGCATAGTTACTTTGCTAGAGTATGTTGATTCACTGGGCATAGTTACTATCCTAGAGTATGATGATTCACTGGGCATAGTTACTATGCTAGAGTATGATGATTCACTGGGTATAGTTACTATCCTAGAGTATGATGATTCACTGGGTATAGTTACTATCCTAGAGCATGATGATTCACTGGGTATAGTTACTATGCTAGAGTATGATGATTCACTGGGCATAGTTACTATGCTAGAGTATGATGATTCACTGGGCATAGTTTTGCACAATCGCTGGATGTGTTCGTTTTTCATCATAAAGTTTTTACTTTTTAAACCATTCCATTGGTCCTCTCACCTTGGGTAGCGGGAAATGCAAAACTATCGCACCAACTGTTTCGCATTTTCCGGTCATCCACATGTTAGTTAGACATTAAACCCTTCCAGTCCTCTCCTCTCCTCCAATAGGACTTCACCATGACCCTGTACCTGAGACACTATTGGAAGGACGAGCGTCTGTCCTTCACCAGCTCCACCAATAAGAGCATGACATTTGACGGGCGTCTGGTCAAGAAGATCTGGGTGCCCGATGTGTTCTTCGTCCACTCCAAGAGATCCTTCATCCATGACACCACCACAGTCAACATCATGCTCAGGGTCTTTCCCGACGGACACGTTCTGTACAGCCTGAGGTGGAGCTGGGATACTTTGGGAACTAGGGTTGCAAAATCCCGGTCACTTTTCCAAAATTCCGATGTTTTCCAGAAATCCTGGTTGGAAGATTCCTGGAATCAGAGGTAGCAGGAAATCCAGAATCCTCCAACCAGGATTTCTGGAAAACCTAGGCCTTTTTAGAACCTTACTGGAGACGTTGTGCAGGTCATTCTTTGTCATGAAGGGTTGGGATCAATTCAGTTTTCAATTAACTTTCTAAATTGACTGGTGCTAGTGCTGGGCTGAAACAAAAGCCTACACACGCTGCTCCAAAGTGATTGACTCCTCATATTGTCAATACTTGGAATGATGTACTTAGCTGTTGACTTAATAATTTTTATGTATTCAGTTTGGAATATTAATAGTATCCTAACTTTTTATACTAAACATAACATGCTTCTGTGCAGGATGTAGGTATGTTGACACCTAGACAAGAAGACTAATTTGCATTTTGCTCCTGTTGTTTGTTAAAATTAGAAATGTGCTTCTGGCTGGTGATGTTTTTTTTATTTTATTTTTTTTATCTGTTTTTGAAAACTAGGCCAAAATGTGAAGGTACTACTAAGTTGTTGTTTAATGCCAGATAGTTTGGTCTTTTATGCTGCTCAAAGTCATTCACCAGACAATGGATGCACAAATTGTGTTTTAATGGCTTGAGAACATGCTCATTGTTATTCATGACAGTGGCCCTGTTTTTTATCATTGTCTACTACATACAGTTATAGTCAGTGTTGAAGTTTTGAATTGGTGTGTGTGGAACAGTAAGGACAACAGAAAGGACCAACCTTTTTGGTGTTGTGAACAGGCGATTCAGTGTAGCGAGTCCGCACTCCAAAAAATGAGATTTTCCAAGTTATTTGATGCTATTTATTTATTTCATGAGGCAAAAAGAACCTATAATATCTACAAGAACGTAATGTTATGTGTTGTAAGGCTCATGGAGGAATCTTAAAGTTGTTGATATCACATCATGGATCTGTGTTGTCCTTACTGTACAGGGTGACAGTGACAGCAGCCTGTAACATGGACTTCAGCCGCTTCCCTTTGGACACCCAGTCCTGCTCCCTAGAGCTAGAGAGCTGTGAGTAGGCTAACTTTCAGAATTTAATTGAAAATCTTCATTGTCCTTTAGAAAATATGTCAGGGCATACTATTTAGTATTTTTTTGTCTACAGTATACACAAACAGAACAGTATTATTGAGAATATCTAAATGTTTTTAAGCTTCATGTAGACAGTGAATAATTAGATGGGGAGTCAGGCAAAGAGTAGAGACCCACAGACATCAATTCCATTGAAATGACTTGGAAACAACATTGATTCAACCAGTGGGGAAAGTCAGAGATTGAACTCAGGACCATTGGGTTTATACAGTACATGTGCGTTTCCTGCTGGGGTTGTTACCACTGGACCACACAGGCACCACATTTATCTCTGTTGGTTGTGCCCCCCAGATGCGTATACGGATGAAGACCTGATGCTGTACTGGAAGAGTGGGGATGAGTCCTTGAGTACGGATGACCGTATCTCCTTGTCTCAGTTCCTCATCCAGAAGTTCCACACCACATCTCGGCTGGCCTTCTACAGCAGTACTGGTAATAATCACCATAGTCATGTGAGAATCACATATTCCCAGAAAAATTCTGGTAACTTTCCCAAAATTCTCTGGTTTTCCAGAAATCCTTGGTTGGAATAAGCACAAAATCTGGAATCCTCCAACCAAAATGTGAAAGTTACCAGAATTTTGCAACCCTACCTGTGATATTATTATTGATCCATAACTACCCATTGTGGTCTTCCTCATGTACAGGCTGGTACAACCGTCTGTACATCAACTTCACCCTGCGGAGACACATCTTCTTCTTCCTGCTTCAGACCTACTTCCCAGCTACCCTCATGGTCATGCTGTCCTGGGTGTCCTTCTGGATTGACCGCAGGGCCGTCCCAGCTCGTGTCTCCCTGGGTAAGATGCTAGCGCTACTATGGAAGATAAATATTCAGAAGTGTTACAGTTAATGCTGTTTCTAGTGCTTCTTAATCCCCTCATTGCCAGATGTCAGGCCTTCTGTAGTTTTTCACAGTTGTTACAGTGTATTTCAGAGGTTGGAACAATAAAGCCATATCTGTCAGACCATTTTAAAGTGCTGGTGTATGATGAAAGTAAACATATTTAAAGATTTGATTCTTGATTCTTCGACAGAGTCTGACTGTCTTCTTGGAAAATAATACAGAAGAGAGCAGTCTTGAACTCTTGTTATTTCCTTCTCCTGTTCCCTGCAGGTATCACTACAGTGCTGACCATGTCCACCATCATCACTGGAGTCAACGCCTCCATGCCAAGAGTGTCCTACATCAAAGCAGTGGACATCTACCTGTGGGTCAGCTTCGTGTTTGTCTTCCTGTCTGTCCTGGAGTACGCTGCTGTCAACTACCTGTCCACCGCACAGGACCGCAGGGAACGCAAGATGAGAGACGAGATGAGGGAAAGGGCCAGGTCACAGGTAATGAAATGCTACCACAGTACCGTGTGTCTAAAACCCTTTTCGAAGAGAAAATCTCTTGAGAATACGGTTTGCTTTTCAATTCATGCAGTTTGGTTGGATTAACAGACACTTCTGACGCGTTATACTTCCTTGTCTCTTCTACGGCCGAACCTAACATATGCCAACACATTCATTTTTGGTCAAATCTCTCATTGACATGAATTCAAAAGTTGAAATTACAGGCTTGCATCTCAAGTTAGTTTAGTTACGTTTTCCCTGGCACAACCTGTCTTTCCCTCACCTTCTCTCCTGACCTGCAGTCGCTGCCCTGCACCTGTGGCATGTCCCAGACCAGGACCATGCTATTAGATGGGACCTACAGCGAGGCAGACACTAACAGCCTGGCCGGCTACACCTCAGGAACTATGGGGCCCGAGGAGGACATGGATATGCCCCGTGACATGATGACTGAGAAGCAGCCTCCTGGAGAACACACAGTGGTCCACCTGTCTGCCAGCAGCGAGTCAACAACAACCAAGAAGAAAGGCATCAGGGCCCTCAATATTATCCAGAATACACACACCATCGACAAGTACTCCAGGATGTTATTCCCTGGCTCCTATATCCTATTCAACATAATCTACTGGTGTTCATACTGTATAGGAGCGTAGGATCTACTGTTTAGGAGTGTAGGGTCTACTATTTAGGAGCGTAGGGTCTAATGTTTAGGAGCGTATGGTCTAATGTTTAGGAGCGTAGGGTCTACTGTTTAGAGCGTAGTGTCTAATGTTTAGGAGCGTAGGGTCTACTGTTTAGGAGCGTAGTGTCTAATGTTTAGGAGCGTAGGGTCTAATGTTTAGGAGGGTATACTGTTTAGGAGCGTAGGGTCTACTGTTTAGGTGCAGTATTGGCCCTGGTCAATAGTAGTACACTATGTAGGAAATAGGGTGCCATTTGGATGCATCCCATGTTCATCATATGAATGTGTAACACACTCATCAAGGACAAGAGAGACTGCAGTTGGTGTTTACATGGACATTTGATACTAATGGCTAATATTTAGGATGGACTTTTGACTGGGGCACTGGCCTGATCTATAATGAAAAAAAATATATAAATGCAACATGCAACAATTTCAACAATTTTACTGAGTTACAGAAATCAATCAATTGATATGACTTCCTTAGATCCTAATCTATGGAATTCACATGACTGGGCAGGGGCACAGCCATGGGTGGGCCTGGGAGGGCATAGGCACACCCACTGGGGAGCCAGGCCCAGCCAATCAGAATGAGTTTTTCTCCACAAAAGGGCTTTATTACAGACAGAAATATTCCTCAGTTCCATCAGCTGTCTGGGTGGCTGGTCTCAGAATATCCCACAGGTGAAGAAGCTGGATGTGGAGTTCCTGGGCTGGCGTGGTTACACGTGGTTTGCGTTTGTGAGGCTGGTTGGACGTACTGCCAAATTCTCTAAAACGACGTTGGAGGCGGCTTATGGTAGAAAAATGGACATTAATTTCTCTGGCAACAGCTCTGGTGGACATTCCTGCAGTCTGCATGACAATTGAACGCTCCCTCAAAACTTGAGACATCTGTGGTATTGTGTTATGGGACACAACTGCACATTTTAGAGTGGCCTTTTATTGTCCCCAGCACAATGTGCACCTGTGTAAGTATCATGCAGTTTAATCAACTTCTTGTTATGCCTGTCAGGTGGATGAATTATCTTGGCAAAGGATAAATGCTCACTAACAGGGATGATATTTGTGCATATGGAACATTTCTGGGATCTTTTATTTCAGCTAATGAAACATGGGACCAACACTTTACATGTTGCGTTTATATTTTTGTTCAGTATATATGGGTCTGTGCTTACTATGTATATTAAGGTAAGTGTGACTCACTCGCGAAGGATGAAAAAGATGGCGAGCATCTGAGAGACAGAGTTTTTTGTGGATATTTGGCACAGAGACGTTCTTCATCATCCCACAGTAGCTTTTGTGAATTCCTCTCAATGTATTCCATAGCGTGATTGATTGCTCTGCAAGTACGTATCAGCGGTTGTTTAAAAACTATTTTGTCCACAGAAGTCTTTGGTACAAATGTACAGTATGTCTACAATGTTGTTAACTTTGCATCCAGGTCTATTTGACCAAGTACCAGTTCAGTCTGGTAGTGGAGTTTAATGGTTGTGTGTCAAATGTAGTGCACGGCAGTATATAGAGAATATGATGCCATTAGGGACACACACGATGACTGTACAGTAAATTGCTCTGGATTAGAGCATCTGCTACATACAGTACCAGTCAAAAGTTTGGACACACATACTCATTCAAGGGGTTTTCTTTATTTTTACTGTTTTCTATGTTGTAGAATAATTGTTGTAGAATAACACAAAAAAGTGTTAAACACATCAAAATATATTTTAGATTTTAGATTCTTCTAAGTAGCCACCCTTTGCCTTGATGACAGCTTTGCATTGTCTCAACTAGCTTCATGAGGTAGTCACCTGGAATGCTTTTCCAACAGACTTGAAGTTCTCACATATGCTGAGCACTTGTTGGCTGCTTCACTCTGCGGTCCAACTCATCCCAAACCATCTCAATTGCGTTGAGGTCGGGTGATTGTGGAGGCATCTGATGCAGCACTCCATCACTCTCATTCTTGGTCAAATAGCCCTTACTATCACGACTCAGAGTATGACCCAGATGCAGACACATGAGGCAGATAGTCCAGTTCTCAGATGATTTATTGTAAACACGGGGCAGGCAAAGGGCAGGTCGAGGACAGGCAGGGGTTCGTGATCAGGTCTGAGTCAGGCAGGTACAGGACGACAGGCAGGCTTGGGGTCAGGGCAGGCAGAGGTTCATAATTAGGTCAGAGTCAGGCAGGTACAGGACGGCAGGCAAACTAGGAAACAGGAGACAAAGGGCTGTGAGATATAGGTTTAATTCTGGACACATGAAAATTGGGATGTATACGAAGGGTACGGGGCAACAGAAGACGAACAGCAGAGGGGCTAAGGATCTTGGAGATGGGGAAGGGCTGATAAAATAGGGGGGACAGTCTGCGGGACAGGTGGTGGGATTAGTGGAGACGAGGCAGCAAAGAGTCGTCTCCAGGTCCTGATTGGCTCGCTCCGACTGGCCGTTGGACTGGGGATCAAAACCAGAGGACAGGCTGGCCGACGACCCAATAAGGGTACAGAACACCTTCCAGAACCGGGACAAGAACTGGGGGCCGCGATCTGAGATCATGTCGACTGGCAGTCCATGGATTTGGAAGACGTACTGCACCATGAGCTGGGCCGTCTCCTTAGCTGAGGGCAACTTTGGAAGGAGAATAAAATGGAAACCGGTCCACCACCGTAGGATGGTGGTGTTGCCATCAGACAGCGGAGGCCCGTGACGAAGTCCAAGGATATATGGGACCAGGGGCGGAGCTTGCCGCAGAGTCTTGTTCTGGGCACACACAGTACAGGCGGCAACGAATGCAGAGACATAAGGAACCATGGTGGGCCACCAAAACCGTTGTCGTACCTTGGTCCAACGGGAGCCAGAATGACAGGTGAGTCTCAGGGAATGTGCCCATTCCAGAACAGGAGCACGGGCAGAGTCTGGGACAAACATCCGGTTAGCTGGGAACACTGTGCCTTGCGGGCTAGAGGCTCGATTCCCCAGACAATAGCAGCCGCTAAACAGGAAGCAGGGAGGATGGTCTCGTGGTCCGAGGGTGTAGTAAAAGGGTCTATACAGACGTGAGAGCGCGTTATGCTTCACATTCTTGGACCCCGAGCGGTAAGAAATAGTGAAATGGAAGCGAGTGAATTACAGGGCCCATGTCGCCTGCCTGGAGTTGAGACGATTGGCGGTGTGGAGATATTCCAGGTTCTTATGGTCCGTCCACGCCAAAAATGGCTGTTCTGCCCCTTCTAACCAGTTCCTCCACTCCTCCAACGCCATCTTGACAGTGAGTAATTCTCGATTTCCCACATTGTAGTTCCTCTCGGCGGGGTTAAGGCGATGGGAAAGGAAGGCACAGGGATGCAGCTTCTGGTCCTGGGCAGAGCGTTGGGATAGGACAGCCCCCACTCCGATGTCTGAGACGTCGACCTCCACCACAAACTGACGGGACGGGTCCGGATGGATTAAGATGGGGGCTGTAGTGAATCGCTGCTTGAGGTCAGAGAATGCCCAGTCAGCTGCTGGAGACCATATGAACAGTACCTTGGGAGAGGTGAGTGCAGAGAGGGGGAAAGCAAGGGTGCTGTAACCCCAGATGAAACGACGGTAGTAATTGGCAAACCCCAGGAAACGCTGCAGTTTCACTCTGGACGTGGGTTGAGGCCAGGAGACGCTGGAGGACCTGTCGGACATGGAGGATATGCTCTTGAGCTGACCAGGAATAGATGAGGAGGTCGTCGAGGTAGACAAACACAAATCGGTTCAACATGTCTCGGAGCATTGACCAGGGCCTGGAACACTGCGGGAGCGTTGGTCAGTCCGAACGGCATCACCAAGTACTTGTAGTGCCCGCTAGCCGTGTTAAAATCAGTTTTCCACTCATTCCCTTCCCGTATCCGAATCAGATCAAATCAAATCAAATTGTATTAGTCACATGCGCCGAATACAACAGGTGTAGACCTTACAGTGAAATGCTTACTTACGAGCCCCTAACCAACAATGCAGTTAAAAAATATATGAATAAGAATAAAAAATAAAAGTAACAAGTAATTAAAGAGCAGCAGTAATATAACAATAGCGAGGCTATATACAGGGGGGTACCGGTACAGAGTCAATGTGCGGGGGCACCGGTTAGTTGAGGCAATAAGTACATGTAGGTAGAGTTATTAATAGATGATAACAACAGAGAATATCAGCGGTGTAAATGGGGGGGGGGGGGCAATGCAAATAGTCTGGGTGGCCATTTATTAGATATTCAGGAGTCTTATGGCTTGGGGGTAGAAGCTGTTTAAGCCTCTTGGACCTAGACTTGGCTTGCCGTGTGGTAACAGAGAGAACAGTCTATGACTAGGGTGGCTGGAGTCTTTGACAGTGTTTAGAGCCTTCCTCTGACACCGCCTGGTATAGAGGTCCTGGATGGCAGGAAGCTTGATCCCAGTGATGTACTGGGCCGTATGCACTACCCTCTGTAGTGCCTTGCAGTCTGAGGCCGAGCAGTTGCCATACCAGGCAGTGATGCTACCAGTCAGGATGCTCTCGATGGTGCAGCTGTAGAACCTTTTGAGCATCTAAGGACCCATGCCAAATCTTTTCAGTCTCCTGAGGGGAAATAGGTTTTGTCGTGCCCTCTTCATGACTGTCTTGGTGTGCTTGGACCATGTTAGTTTGTTGGTGATGTGGACACCAAGGAACTTGAAGCTCTCAACCGGCTCCACTACAGCCCTGTCGATGAGAATGGGGGCATGCTCGGTCCTCCTTTTCCTGTAGTCCACAATCATCTCCTTTGTCTTGATCACGTTGAGGGAGAGGTTGTTGTCCTGGCACCACACGGTCAGGTCTCTGACCTCTCTATAGGCTGTCTCGTCGTTGTCGGTGATCAGGCCTACCACTGTTGTGTCATCGGCAAACTTAAAGATGGTGTTGGAGTCTTTCCTGGCCGTGCAGTCATGAGTGAACAGGGAGTACAGGAGGGGACTGAGCACGCACCCCTGAGGGGCCCCTGTGTTGAGGATCAGTGTGGCGGATGTGTTGTTACCTACCCTTACCACCTGGGGGTGGCACGTCAGGAAGTCTATGATCCAGGTGCAGAGAGAGGTGTTTAGTCCCAGGGTCCTTAGCTTATTGATGAGCTTTGAGGGCACTATGGTGTTGAACGCTGAGCTGTAGTCAATGAATAGCATTCTCACATAGGTGTTCCTTTTGTCCAGGTGGGAAAGGGCAGTGTGGAGTGCAATAGAGATTGCATCATCTGAGCTTCGGGACTTCTCCCAAGCCGCAGGAAGACGTCCCGGGGCAGGCAGCGCCAACTTCAGGCGATGCGCATGGCAAAACGGGCTCAAACCCACGATAGAACCAGTAGCCCAGTCGATCAGAGGATTGTGCCTCTGGAGCCAGGAGAATCCCAAAACCACAGGTGCATGAGGGGATTCAATGCGCATGAACTGCATACTTTTACTGTGATTTCCCAACACTCTCAGGTTAATGGGAAACGTAGTGTGGGCGACTCTGCCAATAGAGTGCCCATCCAACGCTCTGACGTCCATGGGAATGGAGAGGGGTTGTGTGGGGATTCCCAGCTCCAACACCAGGGTAGCGTCCATAAAACTCTCGTCGACCCCTAAGCAAATGAAAAGCCGGAGAGAGGTACGAGCAATGGAGGATGGGAAACTCACCCTACAGCTCACCAGCGTACTCGTACCTACTTGATGAGCCTGGGTTTTTAATGGGCAGGTTGCTAAGAAATGTCCGTAGCTCCACAATATAGACAGCTCTGGGTGTTAAGTCTGCGTATGCGCTCAGCCAGAGACAATCTAGCCCTGCCCAGTTGCATGGGCTCCGAAGGAGGCGAGTCGGCAGCCCTCTGTGATTCCCGGGAGAACTCGGGTGACATTGGGTTCACTCGGACATGTAGACTTTGGGGGTCTCCGGGATTCGAGGGCGAGCGAGAGCGACTGGGCACAGATTCCCTCTCCCTCCTACGTTCTCGTAGCCGCCCATCGATCCGGATGGTCAAGGCTATGAGGGAGTCAAGGTCCATGGGCAGCTTCCGGGCTGTGAGCTCGTCTTTGATCACCTCCGATAATCCGTGAAGGAACATGTCGAACAATGCTTCTGGGTTCCAGGCACTCTCAGCCGCCAACGTGCGAAAATACACTGCGTAGTCTGCCACACTATGGGAGTCTTGAAGTAGCTGGAGCAGCTTACGAGCAGCTTCTCTCCCGGACAACGGAGAATCAAACACCTTCCGTACTTCCACCACAAACTCCTCCTCCCTTCCGGACATCAGCGTTATGAGGTACGCTTTCCTCGAGCGGTCCGAGGGGAACAAAGAAGACTGCAGCTCGAAGATGAGGGCGCACTGGGAGAGAAAGGCTCGGCAGGTTCCAGAATCTCCAGCATAGCGCTCCGTAGGAGGTGAGTGGGGTTCTCGAGACACTGGGGTAGGCTGGGAAGAAACGCCGCTGGTGGAGGGGTGGCTGATAGTCTGGGGGATTACTGGTGTGGCCTGCTGCCTAGTAGGGAATCCGCTGAATTTCTCCAGCAATGTATCGAACGCCTGGTCATGCCATTCTGCCAGGGTATCGAGTCCCTCCCTAAGGCATTGCAGTAACTCCTTGTGTCTTCCAATGGTGGCTCCTTGCTGGGAGACAGCATTGTGGAATTGGTCTGAGTCTGCTGGGTGAGTCATGGCCAGTTCGTACTATAACGACTCAGGATATGACCCAGATGTAGACACAGGAAGCAGATAGTACAGTTCCCAGATGATTTATTGTAAACATGGGGCAGGCAAAGGGCAGGTCGAGGACAGGCAGGGGTTCGTGATCAGGTCTGAGTCAGGCAGGTACAGGACAGCTGGCATGCTCAGGGTCAGGGCAGGCAGAGGTTCGTAATTAGGTCAGAGTCAGGCAGGTACAGGACGGCAGGCAGACTCGGGTCAGGGCAGGCAGAATAGTCAGAACCTGGAAAACTAGGAAACAAAACTTGAGAAAAGGGAAGATGGGAAAGCACGCTGGTAAGACCTGACAAGACAAGATGAACTGGCAACAGACAAACAGAGAACACAGGTATAAATACACAGGGGATAATGGGAAGATGGGCGACACCAGGAGGGGGGTGAAGACAAGCACGAAGACCGGTGAAACAGATCAGGGTGTGCCACTTACACAGCCTGGAGGTGTGTTTTGGGTCATAGTCCTGTTGAAAAACAAATTATAGTCCACTAAACGCAAACCAGATGAGATGGCATATCGATGCAGAATGCTGTGGTAGCCATGCTGGTTAAGTGTGCCTTGAATTCAACAGTGTCACCAGCAAAGCACCCCCACACCATCACACATCCTCCTTCATGCTTCATGGTGGGAACTACACATGCAGAGATCAGCAATACACCTACTCTGCGTCTCACAAAGACACGGTGGTTGGTACCAACAATCTTGAATTTGGACTCATCATACCAAAGGACAGATTTCCACCGGTCTAATGTCCATTGCTCAAGACTCTTCTTCTTATTGGTGACCTTTAGTAGTGGTTTCTTTGCAGCAATTAGACCATGAAGGATGGTTTAAGCAGTCTCCTCTGAACTGTTGAAGTTGAGATGTGTCACTTGAACTCTGTGAAGCATTTATTTGGGCTGAAATCTGAGGTGCAGTTAACTCTAATGAACATATCCTCTGCAGCAGAGGTAACTCTGGGTCTTCCTTTCCTATGGCGGTCCTCATGAGTGCCAGTTTCATTATAGCGTTTGATGGTTTTTGCGACTGCACTTGAAAAAAACTTAAAAGTTCTTGAAATTTTCCAGATTGACTGACCTTAAAAGGTCTTAAAAGGTCTTAAAAGTAATGATGGACTGTTATTTTTCTTTGCTTATTTGAGCTGTTCTTGCCATAATATGGACTTGGTCTTTTGCCGAAAAGGGCTATCTTCTGTATACCACCCCTACCTTGTCACAACACAACTGATTGTCTCAAACGCATTAAGAAGGAAAGAAATTCCACAAATTAACTTTTAACAAGGCACACCTGTTAATTGAAATGCATTCCAGGTGAGAGAATGCCAAGAGTGTGTAAAGCTGCCATCAAAACAAATGATGGCTACTTTGAAGAATCTCAAAAATAAAATATATTTTGATTTGTTTAACACTTTTTTGGTTACTACATTGTTCCATATGTGTTACTCTACTATATAGAAAATAGTAAAAATAATGAAAAGCCCTTGAATGTTTAGGTGTGTCTAAACTTTTGACTGGCACTGTACGTATGTGAAATGTATGTAATATAGTATCTAATAATGGTTTGTGGTTCAGGTAAGGTCTTTCTCAGAGGTGCTAAAACAGCTGTGTAGTTCTTAAAGCACAACAACAACGTAGAGCATCTCAAACGGGAAACAACTTCAGTTACAAGCTCATGCGGAACCTAATGTATTAAGTAAAGAAGCTGAGAAATCATGTGTAGATATGCATTTTCTTTTTTCAGATACCTCTCATAATATAATATGGTCGCATTGTATGGATACATGCCATTGTACAAAATAATGTAGGCCTACAATGTATATACATCTAAAAACAAATGTCATTTTGTGCCACTGTGGAACTTCATGAAGGTTAGTGGAATGAAGGTTAGTGGAATTTCAAAACTTTGGAGGTGTCCTATGGCATCAGCCGTCATACCATAACAAGCTACTGTAGAGCAACAACAGCACATGGCTTGAGATAAGGTGTCGCAGGGCCCATGTGCTCTGATAAAAAGTAGTGCACTATGTAGGGAATCTCCTTAAATGTACAGTATTGTAGATTTCCCAAAAAAGTTAATTGACCACTTGAGTCTTTACTAGTCAGGTGAGGAACTGGAATTCAACTACTTTCAGTAAACTGTAGTTTTGTGTCAAACTGGACAGAAAGTTACTTTAAATACATGCAGCTGCAGGTTATTTCTTCACCAGACAACAGTTTACATGAACACGTTTTGTGAAACCGTACACTACTTTTTCAATTCTATTTTGAATAGGGAAGGAGTCGGTAAAGGAATATATTTTCCTGCATCCCTCCATGTGGATATTGTTGATGCTGAAAATTAAATAATGTATTTATTGTATAATTTGATGGTAATAAAATATTGATTACATGTGTTTCATGCTAAATGTTTCTGTTTGAAATTATTTTCAACTGACAATTGTGTAAGCAATATTTACAACTGTTCAGAGACTGTACACCGACTCATCTCACGATTTACAGTCAGCCACACACACACGCACACACACATTGACATTGCTATAACATATGATATGGTTAGCTGATACGTAAAATACCTATCCAGGCTTTGTAAGATCTGGCAGGCGTCAATAACGCCTGGGCAGAGGAACGCGCCCAGTCTGTCTACTCTCCAGGGCACGCCTTTCAGGTTGAATTGTTGACGTAGAACGCTCACGCCCCACGATTATCAGTTGCGGATTTGCTGCTCTCCTCTGGCTAAATCTGATCGGCCAGCCAATGCAGCTATAGTAGGGAGGCCTCTGCCTGTACTTCCTGCGTATGCTACAAGTTTGCAGTACATATCAACTGATTTGTGTTCAGGCACGCTAGTTGCTACTTTCATTAGATGCACAGGTATCGGTAAGTCGGTTCTTCATTTCATATAGACTATTATTTCGGTTATCGATAGGGCAGTTTGTGTTATGGATATTTGTACAGAAAAGAGCATGACAACTGGTGGACTCCATCGTTACAAGATCACTGTCCGACTACAGTAGGCCTGCCTAGGAATAAATAGTATGTATATCCCTCTATAGGTTATATCACAATATCAAACGTTTTAATTTGAAACCTCTGGTTATAGCTATAAAGGTTTACAAATGTCCCGAAATAGATTTCTGCTTCAGTCGTTATTCTACTATTTCCATAAAAGTTATTTGGACTTCTTCGGTCAACACATAATTATAACGCTGTCTGAGATTGATATAATGTAGTGTGAAATGTATCAATCGTGTCGCGAGTTTATTTACGTTTACGGAGCGCGAGCTGTCAAACAGTAGATGTCTCGAGGAGGGGAGGGGCGTAGCCTACTTGTAAACTCTCAAAATACACTTTTTAAGTTTGTCTATTAGACTTGATTATTCTTGGCTTTGGAACATCGGTAAGTTTAGTTCATCAATTAAAATATCGCATTCATTACTATTGTATGGTTTTGTTCATGTTATTCTGCATTCATAGAGAATATTAAAGATTCGCTGTAGACAGAGGAATTTAGGACTTATTATGGGGAGTTTTGTGGTGGGGGAAAATGAGTCACGCAGGAAAATTGCTCATTCTGGACGATTTTTTGTCTTCCCTGCGGTGCCCTTCAAACCGCCCTTCTTTCCTTCCTAACATTGTATTGTCATGACTAGGCCTACAATGCATTCTATTCTATTATTTTATATTATATTCTTACATTGGGAGAGTAGTATAAACATTGAAAGTACTGTCTTGTTCAATCATACAGACATAAGATCTACAGCGAGACTTTGTGCCAAACCATCATGTCAAATACATTGATAACACCTCTACACTACAACGTCATTGTTGGGTGGGGTGGGTAAATCTTAAGTTCACATTCCACTAGTATGCTAATTAGTCATAGGTATCCTTTAACGCACCGCCCTCATTCATTCATAGCCGGATTCAACAGTGCAGCACTGACTGAAGTATGTTGATTACACCCTTCAAGGGTTTATTTTGTGGTGTGTTCTTTGATCAGACGAGTTATGTTATGTAGGCTGTGTGAGAGATCCTCCCAAGTAAAGCAATGCTATGTCTTCTGTGAAGAAACCTAGGAGCCAGGAAGTAGGCATAGACCTAGGTAGTGATGTTGTGTAGATTTACTCAAGTATCTACAGGACCAGTCAAAAGTTTGGACACACCTAACTCATTCAAGGGGTTTTCTTTATTTTTACTATTTTCCACATTATAGAATAATAATGAAGACATCAAAACAATGAAATAACACATATGGAATCATGTAGTAACCCAAAAAGTGTTAAACAAATCAAAATATATTTTATATTGGAGATTCTTCAAAGTAGCCACCCTTTGCGTTGATGACAGCTTTGCACACTCTTGGCATTGTCTCAACCAGCTTCAAGAGGTTGTCACCTGGAATGCATAGTCACCTGGAATGCATTTCAGTTAACAGGTGTGCCTTGTTAAATGTTAATTAGTGGCTTTTTTTTTATGCGTTTGAGCCAATCAGTTGTGTTGTGACGGTAGGGGTGGTATACAGAAGATAGCCCTATTTGGTAAAAGACCGAGTCTGTCGTTTCTATTTGCTAATTTGAGCTGTTCTTGCAATAATATGAACTTTGTATTTTACCAAATAGGGCTATCTTTTGTATACCAACCCTACCTTGTCACAACACAACTGAGTGGCTCAAACGCGTTAAGAGGGAAAGAAATGCCACAAATGAACTTTTAACAAGGCACACCTGTTAATTGTTATGCATTCCAGGTGACTACCTCATGAATCTGGTTGAGAGAATGCCAAGAGTGTGCAAAGCTGTCATCAAGGCGAAGGGTGGCTACTTTGAAGAATCTAAAATCTAAAGTATATTTTGATTGAACACTTTATTGGTTACTACATGATTCCATATGTGTTATTTCATAGTTTGGATGTCTTCACTATTATTTTACAATGTAGAAGTAGTAAAAATAAAGAAAAACCCTTGAATGAGTAGGTGTCCAAACTTTTGACTGATACCTATACTGTACATCCAGAATTTACAGCTGTGAGACATGCAGCAGTATCACTTCTATACTTCTGTGTTGTTGGTGGTAGTCTATCTCCAGTTGATCACCTGACAAAAGCTTTCTATTACTAATGGACTCTGCGCACACACACACACTTCCTTTTAAATACCTATCTTCTCTGTACTTCACCACAGGCAGAATTTGAGAGTGGTTACATTTCTTTAGCCCCATTATTCAGCTGTTTACCAAAACAAGTGGTGGGGTGGCTGTTGTTTTTTTGAATCCCAGCTTGCCTGTTTAAATGTCTCTCCTCTCCTCCACAGGCTGGTGTGTCCAGATGACTCATCAGGAGCAGCAGGAGATCCTGTTTAGGGAGAGCCTGGAGGCAGCTCTGTCCTGGATGAAGGCCGTCCAAGAGCAGCTCCGGCTCAACGACAACACCCAGGGCCCCCGGGCCGCCCTGGAGGCCAGACTCAGAGAGACAGAGGTGAGACCCAACCCTAACCAACTACTGACACAAACAACTACTGACACAACCAACTACTCCTGACACTACTAACTACTCCTGACACTACTAACTACTCCTGACACTACTAACTACTCCTGACACTACTAACTACTCCTGACACTACTAACTACTACTGACACTACTAACTACTACTGACACAGGCTCAGAGAGACAGGGTTGGGTCTCACCCTGTCTCTCTGAGCCTATGTCAGTAGTTAGTTAGGGTTGGGTCTCACTGTCTCCCTGAGCCTGTGTCAGTAGTTAGAGTAAGACCCATCCCTAACTAACTACTGACACAGGCTCAGAGAGACAGGGTGAGACCCTAACTAACTACTGACACTACTAACTACTGACACTAACTACTAGGGCTGGGTGATATGGTCAAAATGTATCACATAATTTATTTCAAAAAATGTAATGGTATTTTATGTTTTTGAATAATACAATTTCTAATTTTGCGTTATGAGTAGTGAGTGACCCTACAGTGGCAAGACATACATTCTTATTGATTTCAATGGGTCTTTCTCCATTTTGATTGTTTTATACTGTTCAGTTCAACTTCAACCAAAACAAATTTCCTGCATTTCCATCAATTTCTGCATTTCCTGCACTCATTTGAGATAATTTTCACACTGCCACGTAGCACAATATGGGCAATTTTTAACCAAATGTTGCAATTGGGATTTGAGTTGCGATTTAGATCGAAACACTTGGGTGAACTTGTAAACTGAATGTTCATTCTAATGAGCACTTTGAATTCAGTGGTGTTTGACATAACAATGAATGAAATTGCCAGGGTGGAGTTATTGTGACAAGGTAGGACCAAAAGTGATGGTCAGTGTTTCCTAGGGAACCCTATAATCTTTGCTACATTAAATATTTCTTAATGTAGCCAACAACACAGGCCTAACATTCAAATACCGTTATAGAAGGTAGGAATGCCTTTCCAACAGTCTTGAAGGAGTTCCCACATGTTGAGCACTTGTTGGCTGCTTTTCCTTCACTCTGCGGTCCAACTCGGTCCAACTCATCACAACCTATCTCAATTGGGTTGAGGTCGGGTAATTGTGGAGGCCAGGTCATCTGATGCAGCACTCCATCACTCTCCTTGTTCAAATAGGCCTTACACAGCCTGGAGGTGTGTTTTGGGTTATTGTCCTGTTGAAAAACAAATGATAGTCCCAATTAGCGCAAACCAGATGGGATGGCATATCGCTGCAGAATGCTGTGGTAGCCACGCTGGTTAAGTGTGCCTTGAATTCTAAATAAATCACCCAACAGTGTCACCAGCAAAGCACCATTACACCTCCTCCTCCATGCTTCACGGTGGGAATCACACATGCGGAGATCATCCGTTCACTTACTCTGCATCTCACAAAGACACATCGGTTGGAACCAAAAATAAAAAATTTGGACTCATCAGACCAAAGGACAGATTTCCACGAGTCTAATGTCCATTGCTCGTGTTTCTTGGCCCAAGCAAGTCTCTTCTTATTATTGGTGTCCTTTAGTAGTGGTTTCTTTGCAGCAATTCGACCATGAAGGCCTGATTCACGCAGTCTCCTCTGAACAGTTGATGTTGAGATGTGTCTGTTACTTGAACTCTGTAAAGGGAAAGGGGGATACCTAGCATTTATTTGGGCTGCATTTTCTAAGGCGGGTAACTCTAATGAACTTATCCTCAGCAGCAGAGGTAACTGGGTCTTCCTTTCCTGTGGCGGTCCTCATTAGAGCCAGTTTCATCATAGCGCTTGATGGTTTTTGCGACTGCACTTGAAGAAACTTTCAAAGTTCTTGAAATTTTCCAGATTGACTGACTTTCATGTCTTAAAGTAATGATGGACTGTCGTTTCTCTCTTTTATTTGAGCTGTTCTTGCCATAATATGGTATTTTGTCAAATAGGGCTATCTTCTGTATGCCACCCCTACCTTGTCACAACACAACTGATTGGTTGAAACGCATTAAGAAGGAAAGAAATTCCACAAATTAACTTTTAACAAGGCACACCTGTTAATTGAAATGCATTCCAGGTGACTACCTCGTTAAGCTGGTTGAGAGAATGCCAAGAGTGTGCAAAGCTGTCATCAAGGCAAAGGGTGGCTACTTTGAAGAATCTCAAATATATTTTGATTTGTTTAACACTTTTTATTTTGTTGGTACTACATGATTCCATATGGGTTATTTAATAGTGTTGATGTCTTCACTATTATTCTACAATGTAGAAAATAATAAAAATAAAGAAAAACCCTTGAATGAATAGGTGTGTCCAAACTTTTGACTGGTACTGTAGTAAAATACCGCTATACTGCCCAGCCCTACTGACACAGGCTCAGAGAGGCAGCGTGACCGAGGGTCAAATAACTGTTTCCCACTATTGAGCCAGCCCGAACCATACTGTGCAGGCTCGGATACATCCTTTCACATTGTCCTTTCCAGAATGGCTGTGGTTATGGCTGTCCTCAACGGGCCACTCAACTTTAACCCCTGTAATACAGTAGAACCTTGGTATGTGAAACCAGCCTCTACATTAGTCCAATTCCAACTCTCCTATTTCGTTCCGTTGCTTCCACCATTCTCTCAGGTTTGTTTCCCTCGAGGGAAGATTCTGTATGCTTGATCACATTATTATCTGTCAGCACAAAATTCATGATCTCATCAAGCCTCTCCTGTGTGTTATTGGTGGTCAGAAAATCCACCAGTCGGAGCACGAGGGTCATGTGAAGATTGACAAGGTGCTTGTGGCTGCAGAGGTCTTACTGCAGAACGGTAACCAGGAGACAAGGAACATCACCCACGCCAGACTCAAAGAAATCAAATCATCATGGGAGGAGACCTGCACATACATCATCCACTGCCACAGGTAGGCTAACCCATGACCCCTCCACGACCCCTATGACCTTCCATGAGTTCTATGAGAGCTGAAAATGGCAGGTTAATTACTATAATGTTTCTTTAAAAAGAAACCACCATTATTATTAAGCCTCCTTTCTCTTTTAGAGAGAGAGTCGTCCGTGTGTAAACACCAGGATATGTTACCAACACATGGATAATGTAGGCATGAGTGAATATATTCCTTCCATTAGTTTACAGATATTTGTTTGTTAATTACATAGTCACAGCAGAAAGACGTATAGCTACACAGTTTTCGGAGGTCAATTGTTTGTCACCTTGAATATGCCTTCATAAATGCTTAAATATTTCATAATGAAATACTTATTGATAATAGTATATAAATGGTTTATAAATGCTTGTTCATGATCGTTCATGATTATAAAGTCTTACCTACCATTCCATCTCTTCTTTCCTCAGCCGTATAGAGTGGGTGTGGCTGCACTGGAGTGAGTACCTGAAGGCGTATGAGGAGTTTGAGATGTGGTTGGTCAGCGTGTGTCGCAGTCTGGAGCCGGATGTGGAGCTGCAGCTGGGGGTGAAGGAGAAATTGTGGCAGGTGAGCAAACACACCAGGTGTTGGGTGTCAACAATAGTGACATTTAGCCAGGGAAAGAGAGGTAATACTACTGTTACCATTTCAGTAGCCTAGCCTGAACTGTGTTCATAGGCTGTTAGATTCCTACTTCTTGTAGGAAGCCATCTTTGAGTTCGTAGTTGAAAACCCTAGCCACATCAATTGAACCAACGAATGCTGCCTATTAAACCTATAGAGGAGCTAGCTTGCTGTTGCACCAAGTTCCAGCTAGAAAGTATCCAATGGGTCGTTCTACAATTACGGTGGCATTTGGGATTGACATTTTGGAAATAATGAACTTCATTTTTCTACATTTGTATGTATTTATTTCAATGTATTTGGGTACATCTTCCTATTCTAAATCAACTGATATGGTAGCTTAATTACTTTAAATAATTTATACCATTTAAGATAACATTGTGCCACCAGTAAGAGTAGTAAATAGAGCCATTTTTGGTAAAATAGGATTTACTGAAATGGAGGCAAGAAAGGCTCAAATCTAAGGTCATCAATCCTTTAAATATAATTTACTAAAGTGATATGATTAATCATTTTTCCCTTCATTTAAATTGACTAACACCAAGTGACAATTTGGATTTAGACACACCAAATGTCCTCAAATATATGACATACTAAAAGGGTGTAATTAGCTAATAATTTTCTTTAATATAGACCCCTACCCCGATAACAGTTTGTCACTGGAGAGAATGCTCAAGGTCCTTGTATATCTTTGTAATGAGTCATTTTCAAGGTGGTAACACCAATGACATAAAACTGAGGGACAGACGTTATACTAGTAAAAACAAAAGTATTTTATTAGCCCAATGTGTTTGTATTGCTCTATACCTGATCTATACAGTAGATGAAATACCTTTGTTTACTTTATAGCACTCACACTATAAATGCAAAAGTATCTATTATTTTATGTGGACACCCCTTCAAATCAGTGGATTTGGCTCTTTCATCCACACCCCTTGCTGACAGGTGAATAAAATTGAGCACACAGCCATGCAATCTCCATAGACAAACATTGACATTAGAATGGCCTTACTAAAGAGCTCAGTGGTTCGGGCTAGGCCCCTTAGTTCCAGTGTAGGGAAATCTTACCGCTACAGCATACAGTGACATTCTAGATGATTCTGTGCTTCCAACTTTGTGGCAACAGTTTGGAGAAGACCCTTTCCTGTTTCAGCATGACAATGCCCCATGCACAAAACGAGGTCCATACAGAAATAGTTTGTCGAGATTGGTGTGGAAGAGCTTAACTGGCCTGCACTGAGCCCTGACCTCAACCCCATCAAACACCATTGAGATGAATTGGTACGCCAACTGCGAGCCAGGCCTAATCGCCCAACATCAGTGCTGACCTCAGTAATGCTTTTGTGGCTGAATGGAAGCAAGTCTCCACAGTAATGTTACAACATCTAGTGGAAAGCCTTCCCAGAAGAGTGGAGGCTGTTATAGCAGCAAAGAGTGGACCAACTCCATATTAATACCCATGATTTTGGAATGAGATGTTCAACAAGCAGGTGTCCATATACTTTTGGTCATGTAGTGTATCTCTAAATCCCCAAGACATGTCACTACGACTCTACACATCACTACTGGGGCAAGCCAATGTGCTTACCCCAAGCCCTTTAGATAATCCATAAACATAACTTTTTGCAGTATAAAGGACTTGTATTATGTTTTATTATTGATAAACAATTCAAAAGCCACCCTAATGTAATGTAATCTAACGTGTGTGGTGTGTGTGTTCCAGGTGGACAACCAGCGCGTCCTGCTGAGTGACGTCCAGAACCAGGCACTGCTGCTGGAGAGGCTGGTGGACGAGGCTGCAGCACTGTACAACCGCATCCAGGATCCTAGTGTGGACCAGGATGCACAGGAGAGACTCCAGCTGGCCTATAACAGCATACGGGACAAGGCTGAGGTGTGCGTGCGTGTGTGTGCAGTATAATGGAGGCTTTCTGTGACTCTCATTCAAAGTCTTTCCACCTATCCCCTCGATTTCTCTGCACAAAACCCAGGCTAGCATTCCTGTATAGAGCTAAGGGATATAATGTGTACACCACGATTACTGTCAGAGTAGGCTATATAGCAAACATAATGTAATGATTGAAACCATGTTTCCATTTCAATCGCAGACAGGCAGACAGGCAGACAGGCAGGCAGACAGTCTGACGGCTGCAGAGTACAGTAACTTCTACGTTCTCAGAGTTAAGTCTGTGTCTCTGAATGTTGTTGGTAAATACTCTTCAATTTGTGCTAAGCTTTCTTTTGTTGTATAGTTCCTTTATTGTCTTCTTCACACTATCAAGACAATGCCTTTCCTGTTTCCTTTAGCTCGTGGCAGAGCCGTGTGTTTGGTCCAAGGGGGAATGTCATTGTAACGATTGATGTTCTCTTTCATATGGAAGTTGTTGCTTAATAGAGGAGCACATTTCCCCCTACACTTCGAAGGAAGCTGGACCAGCTAGTTCTAATCTAAGTGAAATAAAATGCTATTCTGAGTAAGATGCTATTCTACTATTCCCCAGTACACCAATGAGGTTTCTTTATTCAAAGCAATTTGCATGTATCTGCTCCATATTGATATGGGTTTCTTTCCTTTTATGAGCTCTTTCTCTGGTTCTGTTATTATCATAGAGCATCGTGGACTCCAGGAAGACTAACTGCTGCTTCAGCAGTAGCTAATGGGGATCCTCATAAAATAGTAAATACTGAATTAGTGTTTAAAAAACAATGCTATAAAGGTTCTCTGGCTTTAAAGGGGCAATCTGGGATTCGAAAAACAACAATCAATGGCTATATCACAAATTTTTAAGTGAAAAAATTTATGTACTAATCCCAGATTTTCATTTCACCAGGAGAGGCTGTTGGTGCTGCAGAAGATGGCTGAAGAGCACCAGATGCACCAGAGAGATGTCCTGAAGTTCCAGGCCTGGCTGGTATCCAAGACTAAGGAGCTCAACACCCTCACTGAGACAGAGGACACAGCTGAGAACAAACTCCGAGCCCTACAGGTGAGAGAAGTACACCCTAGTCACATGACTTCTGGGAGGGACAGGTGAGAGTTCACTCTAGTCACATCACTGTTCTTTTATTACCTTCTGTTTTTTGTTTTTTTATCTCAATTTGATTGTTTTACTGTAAAGTGTGTTGCAATTTGAAATGCATTTGAAATAAGGTTTGATTTGACTTGATTTGATTCTGCTGGGAGGGACACATACCATGCCAAGAACAGCCTGTCATTTCCTTAGTTTTGTGTCATGGATTTGAAAGAATATGATAGTGTCAGTAGGGTAGAGAATCAGGACACAGCCTAACCCTCTCTCCTCTGTCAGACCCTGGATGACAGCGTGGCCAGTGAGGAGAGGACACTGCAGCACATCGAGGTCATGGCGGAGGCAGTGCGGGCCAACACGTCCCCCGGGGGGGCAGATGTGGTGGTGCAGGAAGCAGAGGAGCTGCGTCTGGACTGGCAGAGGCTGAGACTGAGCCTGTGTGAGGCCGGAGAGGGCCTGAAGAGCAGCCTGGACTCTCAGAGCCAGTACCAGAGCCGCTGCCAGCGCCTGGGGGAGGACATCGGGCAGCTCCGGGCCTTGCTCCACAGACTGACCAGAGACCTGGAGACAGCCAGGGATGGAGACAGGACCAGAGACCTGGAGACAGCCAGGGATGGAGACAGGACCAGAGACCTGGAGACAGCCAGGGAGGGAGACAGGACCAGAGATCTGGAGACAGCCGGGGAGGGAGACAGGACCAGAGATCTGGAGACAGCCAGGGAGGGAGACAGGATCGAGGAACAGATGGTTGGGCAGTGGAGGAAATACACGGTGGGTTTGGGCTCACTCTCTCTTACTTCCTGTATCATCTCTCTCTCTGACAGTTCTCTATGCCACTTTCACTCCTCAACCCTATGGTTTACAACTTTAGTTACTAGCTACAACAAGGGTCTGACACTGCATGGGTGGTTGCTGTAACTATTACCTGGCAGGAATTGCCCTCAGGCTGAATGCCTGGGAGAGGTGTGGTGGAGATGAGAGAGAAGATAATGATTGTGGGCTGGTATTGTAACCTTACAGTAAAAATGTACATGTTGTGGGCAGGTGTGGTAGGGCAGGTTCCAACAGTCTATGGATGTGTATCAATAGTCTAAAGTCGCTTCCTTTTCTTATCTATTGTACTTCATCCTCTCTGATGTGAATAAATGGGACAGATGAAAGGAAATGCCTCCATAGGCTAACAGTACATTGCTTTCACCTGTCCTGTCTGTTCAGTAGGTTAGTGTTTTCCGTCATGAATCTTGTTCTGGAGGCAGCTCTGCAGTGTTTGCTAGCTGGCACAGCCACAATGTCATAAAATCTGATTTTAAAACTAACCTTAACCCTAACCTTAACCAAAATGATACAATATAGAGGAAATTAATTGGGCGTGCCCCAAGGGTCAATACTGGGGCCCCTCCTGTTCAGCCTGTACATTAATGATCTGCCTTCTGTCTGTACTGGGTCTGAAGTTCAAATGTATGCAGATGAAACAGTGATATATGTGCATGCAAACAACAAGCTGCACAAGAACTCCCTACTGTAATGGTCCAGGTTACAAAGTGGCTCAGTGACTCACTACTGTAATGGTCCAGGTTACAAAGTGGCTCAGTGACTCACTACTGTAATGGTCCAGGTTACAAAGTGGCTCAGTGACTCACTACTGTAATGGTCCAGGTTACAAAGTGGCTCAGTGACTCACTACTGTAATGGTCC
>QNTS01006042.1:16594-44122 GCA_003317085.1 Hucho hucho
CTGACACCATAGTGTCAACACCCAGTTTACACCTGGTGACATGTTTCCTATCAACCTACAGTAATCAGAGTTACCCTGACACCATAGTGTCAACACCCAGTTTACACCTGGTGACATGTTTCCTATCAATTTACAGTAATCAGAGCTACACTGACACCACATGTGTCAACACATGGCAAAGACAGCCATGAAGAATAGAAAATTATGACTTCAAAACGTTTTTAATATTTTTTTTATAACAGAAACTGATATATGATAAGCAGTTGGGGTTTCCTGTCAAATAGCAGAGGAACGTAGTGAATGCCACCAGCAAAAAACGTGTAGCCCTGGGAGTGTATGCACGACATCTTGAAACCAGGCTGTCACGCTGCACACATAGCAGCTACACTCAGTATCTCTCAGCTTTGATACAGAGTTCCTTTACCTCCTCGTGCCCAGGGCTGGGGAGAAACGTGTATGTTCTATGCATCAGATCATTGCTGGGAAACACTTATATTATGCTGCACG
This sequence comes from Hucho hucho, assembly GCA_003317085.1. NCBI lineage: Eukaryota > Metazoa > Chordata > Actinopteri > Salmoniformes > Salmonidae > Hucho > Hucho hucho. Next base: position 17,102 of record QNTS01006042.1, read on the forward strand.
GTGTACATTTTAGGACCTCCTACGGAGTAGGGATGTCCTAAAATGTACAATGTATCACTGAGCTTCTATAAGGGGAATGTGAAGAAAAAAAAATAGGGTTACCAGTCCAGGAAACAGCAAAGGAATGATTCATTCACAACAGCCGTCTGGAACATGCGTATCTCTTCTTAGCGTTAGCATGAGAGAGCAGCCCACTACACTACTGTCTGTCTGTGTCTGGTTCATAACAGACCCTGTAGAACACCTGTCACCACACCCACAAGACTAGACTGTCTGGAGGACAAAAACTGGAAAAACAGAATAGTGTTTGTGTGTGGGTGGGTGGGGGGAGATTGTGATTGTGTGTGTGTGTGTGTGTGTGTGTGTGTGTGTGTGTGTGTGTGTGTGTGTGTGTGTGTGTGTGTGTGTGTGTGTGTGCGTGTGCGGGTGTGCGTGCGTGCGTGCGTGCATGTACAGTGCATTCAGAAAGTACTCAGACCCGTTGAGTTTTTCATTTTGTTACGTTACAGCCTTATTTTAAAACTGATTCAAAAAAAAATTTCCCTCATCAATCAACACACAATACCCCATAATGACAAAGTGAAAACAGGTTTTTAGACATGTTAGCAAATTTATAAAAAATTTAAAACTGAAATGCCTTATTTACATAAGTTTTCAGACCTTTTGCTATGGGACTCGAAATTGAGCTCACGTAAATCCTGTTTCCATTGATCATCCTTGAGATGTTTCTACAGCTGTGGTTGATTCAATTGATTGGACACACCTGTCTATATAAGGTCCCACAGTTGACAGTGCAAAAACCAAGCCATGAGGTCGAAGGAATTGTCCATAGAGCTCAGAGACAGGATTGTCTCGAGGCACAGATCTGGGGAAGGGTACTGAAACATTTCTGCAACATTGAAGGTCTCCAAGAATACAGTGGCCTCATATCCTTCTTAAATGGAAGAAGCTTGGAAGCCCATAGACTCTTCCTAGAGCTGGCCGCCCGGCCAAACTGACCAATCGGGGAGAAAGGCCATGGTCAGGAACGTGACCAAGAACCCGATGGTCACTCTTAAAGTGCTCCAGAATTCCTCTGTGGAGATGGGAGAACCTTCCAGAAGGACAATAATCTCTGCAGCATTCCACAAATCAGGCCTTTATGGTAGAGCGGCCAGACGGAAGCCACTCCTCAGTAAAAGGCACATGACAGCCTGCTTGGAATTTGCCAAAAGGCACCTAAAGGACTCTCAGACCATGAGAAACAAGATTCTCTGGTCTTAGATGAAACCAAGATTTAACTCTTTGGCCTGAATACCAACTGTCATGTCTGGTGGAAACCTGGCACCATCCCTATGGTGAAGCATTGTGGTGGCAGCATCATGCTGTGGGGATGTTTTTCAGTGGCTGGGGCTAAGAGACTAGTCAGGATCAAGGGAAAGATGAACGGAGCAAAGTACAGAGAGATCCTTGATGAAAACCTGCGCCACAGCTCTCAGGACCTCAGACTGGGGCGAAGGTTCACCTTCCAACAGTAACATGACCCTAAGCACACAGCCAAGACAATGCAGGAGTGGCTTCGGGACAAGTCTCTGAATGTCCTTGAATGGCCCAGCCAGAGCCCGGACTTGAACCCAATCAAACATCTCTGGAGAGACCTAATAATAGCTGTGCATCGACGCTCCCCATCCAACCTGACAGAGCATGATAGGATCTGCAGAGAAGAATGGGAGAATCTCCCCAAATACAGGTGTGCCAAGCTTGTAGTGTCATACCTAAGAAGACTTAAGGCTGTAATCGCTGCTTCTACAGAGTACTGAGTAAAGGGTCTGAATACTTAAATGTGATATTTTATTTGTAAATGTGACATTTGTGAAAAAAATTATTGAATCTATTTTATAATACGGCTGTAACTTAACAAAATGTGGAATATGTCAAGGGGTCTGAATACTTTCCGAATGCACTGTACGTGTCTGTGCGTGTGCATGTATGTGCGTTGTGTATGCATGACTGTGTGATGAGGTGTATGCTTAATACATTTAGACTAGTCTCAGTGATATATATATATATATATTTATATATATATATGTTCGATCTAATAAATAAGTTGAATGCTCAGTTATTAAAGCAAACATGGGGATCACCACAAACGACTTCCAAAATAGATGAATATGTTTTTCCACTGGATTATCTGCAGGCTATATGTATGGTAAAAGGAGAACGCCCTCCACCCTTCTGGAACATTTTAAAGGGGCAATCTGGGATTGGTACATCACTTTTTTTTTACTTTTAAATTAATTATAGTTATTTATTTTTTATCTTACCACATCAGAACTCAAAATACAAGCTTATTTTATTCCCATTTTTTGTAAACAATGCAATTGTAAAATCAACACTGTATAGCTTAAAAATATGCCAAAAACTATACTTTTGATTTCACCCAAGAAGGTGTACCACCTTCTTGTTGTTTAAATCCCTGACTGTCACTTTAAAGGTGATTTTTGTAGATTTTTTGCACTGGAGAATTACTTGAGGGTAAATGTGGATCAGATAAATCTACATGAACTTGTCACCACTGTATACTGGAGGAGGATGGGGGATGGCAGTTTAAGGCTGTAATTACATTGAGATACAGAGGGAGGTAGGAGAAAGGGTGTGTGCACCCACCAGGTAGGAACACAGCTAATTATAGAGAAGTCAGGTAATAGTATCTTTGTTGACTCACAGAAAGGCAATGTGAATGCAACGGTTGGTTTATGAGGAAATTAGTTGTTGAGTTGATTTGATGCGTGGTGAATGGTGGAGGAGAGTTTAGAGAAGTTTAGACAAGGAAACCAGTATGGGGGATGGAAAGATGTGTAGACAAAACATTCAGAGCAAATGATATGCTGTATTTGTTTACACAGAATCCCATTTCAACAATAAAACATCAAACTTAACAGTTGTCTGTTGTCACAGAATTAGCCACAATCAAGGAACATTTTGTTAGATTTACAATCATAGGATTCCACAATTGGCAGAAAAGTGTAATATTACAATTATTATTGTTATAATATGACAATAACATTGCGACACATTTGTTTATTCAATTCTTATATGCAAATGTAGCAGGTTTTTTGTAAAGCAGAATTGCGTGATGAGTAACCATCATTGAGAAAAGGAGACTGGCATTAGTTCCTCAAGCTAATATCTAGGCATTAGCTCAGCAGGCTAACACAGTTTTGTGGTAGACAGGAGGTGCAGTCTGTCGCACAGAGACCTTTACAAGCCAGCATGTCCACCAGCCATCTCAGAGAAACTAGTAGATTGGAGACGCAAGCCAACAACATGTCAATTCACTGACTTTGGCAAATATTTGACGTGCCAAGGCCTGTGTTTGCTTTCTCACCATCAGTACCATCAGTATAAAGTCAATTTGAAATAAATGTGTTTGTCACACCAGTGACACACATTTTGATTGGCTAGTCTTACACTAAGAGCTTGATGTACCAGAATCAGTCTAGATGCATTGAGAGGTGAAAAAGTCCCCCTTTTGGCTGCAGGGGTAAAAGTTTCCACTGTCTGATCTGCACATGCTCAGATAATAGGTCTAGCCTCCCAAACCACACTTGAGTAAACTGTGTGGCAGTTGTGGAAGAATGCTCAATTTCACACTGATCCGAAACGGAAATGTAAAACACATGAAATGTGAAAAGTGTACAATTACTGTGTAAGGACTGTTGTGATGAGGTTAGGAAAGATGATCTTATTATCCAAGTTGCTGTGTTAAAGGATGGCTCATTTCACCCCCACATACAGTAATGACACATTTTCACAGTGTCCATATTAGGACAGTCACACAGGTCCTAATATGGACACCGTGCAGCTTATTGTGAGATAGGTGATGTTTCAAATATGGAGGACAGACGAGAGGTCAATCTTATTACCGTACATCATGGCAAAGCCATCCTAGGTTTGACTATTTTACATTTTATACATAAAAAAAATATATATAAATATTATCACACTTTGTAATGTATCTACTAAAACATTTCAAGAACCATCTTCATTACATGTTCTAATGAGATGTACGACAGTTGTTCCTACCAAGTTCACCTAGTTTCAAACACAGACTTCTCTGTACTGTTCATGCCTAGCAGGCATATTCACTGCATCTATCATTTACAACTTTCCCATCCAAAAAAGTGAAGTTTACAATCCACGTTATTAATATTGGTCAGGACAACAAATTAGAGTGTAAACAGTCCTTTGGATTATTTTATTTTTTAAGTAGTTTGCTCTAATGTCTGGGATTGACGGTCAGGTCAAAATGTTGACAGTTTAATTATTTAAACAGGAAAACAAGATGTTCTGGCCCAAAACATGGAGAATTCCCTACATGTGGTTTAACAGGACTCAGAAATCTAAAATGACATGATGTACAGAGAGGTCTTGGATGAACGTTTTTGCTACCATGAAAGAGTCAACCATGAACTAGCTGATCTTTTTGTCCAGCCCTACTTGTCCAAGTGTCCTCATATGCAAAAGACAGGTTGATGTTTATCGTCTTGTCCTGGAGGCAGAACTGAGCGATTTCCCCTTAGATAGGTCAGCTACAAAGTCAAAATTGGTTATATTGTAAAAATGTATGAAAACAAATGTGATTTTTGGTCTTAATTTAAGGTTAGGGTTAGGCGTTATGGTAAAGGATAAAACAGTGGAGGCTGCTGAAGAGAGGACGGCTCATTATAATGTCTAGAACGGAGCATACCTTTGATACCTTTCCACCTATTCCGCTCCTGCCATTACCACATGCCCATCCTCCTCAGTTGAAGTGACCACCAACCTCCAGATTTGATGACTTTGTGGCTGTGCCAGCTGGGGACCACTTTGCAGAGGTGCCTCCAGAACAAGATTCATTGAAAAGGGAAAGCTTAAACAACATGCTGTAAAACATGATATATTGTGACCTTATTATATATTTTAAGCTATGAAGTCTCCCTGGTAACACTACAGCGATTCAGTAATTTTCTGAATGTACAGTGCCTTCGGAAAGTATTCAGACCCCTTGACTTTTTCCACATCTTGTTACGTTATAGCCTTATTCTAAAATCGATTAAATAAAAAAACTATCCTCAGAAATCTACACACAATACCCCATGATGACAAAGTGAATACAGGTTTATAATTTTTTTGCAATTTTTTTTATAAATAACGTAAATACGTCTGGAGGAAACCTGGCACCATCCCTACGGTGAAGCATGGTTGTGGCAGCATCATACTGTGGGGATGTTTTTTAGCGGCAGGGACTGGGAGACTAGTCAGGAGAGGCAAAGATGTACAGAGAGATCCTTGATGAAAACCTGCTCCACAGCTCTCAGGACCTCAGACTGGGGCGAAGGTTCACCTTCCAACAGTAACATGACCCTAAGCACACAGCCAAGACAATGCAAGAGTGGCTTCGGGACAAGTCTCTGAATGTCCTTGAGTGGCCCAGCCAGAGCCCGGATTTGAACCCGATCGAACATCTCTGGAGAGAGCTAAAAATAGCTGTGCAGCAACGCTCCCAATCCAACCTGACAGAGCTTGAGAGGATGTGCAAAGAATGAGAGAAACTCCCAAAATACAGGTGTGCCAAGCTTGTAGAGTCATACCCAAGAATATTCAAGGCTGTAATCGCTGCCAAAGGTGCCTCAACAAAGTACTGAGTAAAGGGTCTGAATACTTCTGTAATTGTGATATATCCGTTTTTTATTATCAAGCATTTCTAAAAAACACTTTTTGCTTCGTCATTATGAGGTATTGTGTGTAGGTTGATGAGGGAAAAAACTATTTAATCAATTTTAGAATGAGGATGTAACATAACACAATGTGGAAAAAGTCAAGGGGTCTGAATACTTTGTGAAGGCACTGTATCACAGTGTAACTATTTAGAGTAAGACACTGGGAGTCAAAATGACTTATGTTGTGTTCTAAAGTAGTAAAGTTTCCTCATGGTCAGTACACATAACTGAATCCTTGATTTGTCTTGTTTAAAAAAAAAAGTCTGTCCATTTTTCTCCCACTGTGGTTTAGTACCTTGTCTGTGGTAGTCCTGTCCCAGCTTGATACCTTCCAAATAAAAAAGAAGGTAAAACGCACAATTTATTATATACGTATTTTTACATTTGAAATGTAAATAAGGGAGAATGGACAAGCTTGTCGCCCATAAAACCCCTAAAAATAACAGCTCGGTCAGCGTTGATAGCTTTCCTGTCTGATTACTTGGAGGTCTTGGGGTTTTGAATGGCCAGTTTTCCATTTGAGAGACAGAGAATCCTTTACATTACAGCAAATCACACAGGCCTCTAGTGGACTAAAGTCCTGTGCTACTGGTGAAATCAGAACTGGCTTGGACCCTACTGTGAGTAGAGTGCACAGCACCGGGAACAATACTTACAATTCCAGATGAGCTCTGATCTTAACCTACCTTTCAAAACTAAACCACAAACTGTACAGTACAGAATTACCTGTTTCTCATTACAATATGCCAAAATAGTGACCTTTAACCTTTGTAGTTTTATGTCACCTAGGCTGATGTACTACTTATATGTCACTCTTGGAAGTCACATAGGGGAAAATCCCATTTGCAGCTATACTCAATGTTTCCCATTTTCAGCTATACTCAATGTTTCCCATTTGTTTGGCTGAGCGGTGACTTAAAAAACAAATCTACCTAAGCATCTATACCTACTGTATAGTTATGTTGTCATAAGACTCTCCTCACTCAGCAATGTGTGGTATGTATGTGGCCATGGCGGACAGGCGGCGGACAACAAAAGCTGCCTGAAGTCCATGTGAATGAATAAACAGTGGTTATCAGTAGTGAGTGCTCTTGAGGTTTGTTTAATGATTCTCACTGCTGTGTTGTCAGACAGTGGCTGTGACTGGAGCAGACTGCTGGAATGCCGGGTCCTGTCTCAGTCATACTGTAGACCTACTCAGTGTGGGTGTACTGTTGTTATTGCCTGAAATACTGGTGCATAGGATGAGTCAGTCAGGGCTCCGGGTTTTCCATGACACTGTCAATGCAACTCTACAGTAAAAAGATAAATGGAAGAGAGATGAAACATTTCACATTCGTCACAGGATCTCAATAAAAGTCAAAATGGGAACATGTCAAAATAGTGGCATTTAACCACTGTAGTTATATGCTACAGCTGTCATTTTACTTATATGACACATAGCATGGTGAGGGTTTACTGTCAACATTCTGATCATATTTCTAAGGAGATATACTGTGTCCGCAACTAAAATGCTGATCAATACTAGCTGTGAGATGAACCCAAACGGTGTACTGTGGTCATCGTTTGTTTGGTCGTTTGAATTATCAACATTGGTCAGCAATTGTGAAAATGCTAAGCATGGACTGACTGACGACTACATTGTCAGCTATTTTACTGTTTTGACAATGAACAGGCGTTGTTGCACGGCTGAGGAAAGGCTGTGTAAGACAGGTACGTATAGTGTAACTTTAACCACATCCCGTTGGAGCGTCATCGTCTGAGAGATCTGTTCCTCTTCCCTCAGATCTTTCTTCCTTAATCAGCTCATTATCAGTCTAGCCAGGGTTATTACTACATCAGACTCTGACTTCGTCTCATATGGCATCCTATTCCCTATGTAGTGCACTACTTTTGGTCAGATCCCATAGGACTCTGGTCAAAAGTAGTGCACTATATAGGGAAAGGGTGCCATTTGGGACGTAGACAAGGTTTCCACACAGGTAGTCTGTGGACATCTCATAAAAAAACATTGTCAGCATAGCAACACTGCTTTCTGTTCATCAACAGGTGTTCCCCGGCAGCCAATGAGCTTTGAGGAGACAAATGAAGTGAATCGCTGACATATTTCAACGTGGCGAGAAGGGGAGGAGCCATGATAAAAGAGCCAATGGGAGTGAAGCAGTTCTTAGAAGATTGTGAGTGGTAACAGTGCAGTGCAGCAAACCTTTAAGTTGGTACAAGCTCATAACTTCCCATACTCTTATTGAGGTCACCAGTCAATCAGTCTTGTGCCATGGGATGCACCTCATAAATACATTATTGATTACTTAATATGTCAAAGGACATGAGTTTCACTACAGCAACAATCTTGTAAAATAACACTTTCCTTTGATGTTAGTTTCTGTCTAAAGGTACTCTTTGGTTTACCTGCTATTCATTGATCCTTGACCTTGTGTAAAACCAAAACAAAGCAGATTTAACCACCATAACAAAGAATCACTGCATACCTCATGAGCTTATGAAATCATTGACAATTTCATAAAATATCTGCAAAATGACCATAAAAGTCATTTTAATCTGCAGCATGATTCCATTTGTAACTTTTTTTCAGACAATGTGCATTATGAGGTGGCAGTAATTCAACCAGACATTAGTAAACTGCACAGTGCATGCCATGCAATTGCGAGTCTCTCAATGCCATTTGCTTATGTAAAATGACCCCCGCCCCCAAAAGGGCAGAGGGGTGGAGGGTAGAGGCATTACGATCCGGACATTCTGTGAGTATGACAGGGTTAGGATTAGGGTTATGTATGACAGGGGAATATGGATGGGGATCAGAGAGGGGCCCCTAGAATCCGAGAGTGATGGGCCCTGTGATCAGAGAGGGGCCCCTTGGATCAGAGAGAGGGGCGCTAGGATCAGAGAGGGGCCCTAGGATCAGAGAGACTGGCCCTAGTATCAGAGGGCGGGGGTAGGGAGATCAGTCCACCCAAGCCTAATGATCAAACCATAATCCAGTGATCGAAGAGACACATTCCAGACCATGAGAACAAGATTCTCTGGTTTGATAAAACCAAGATTGAACTATTTGTCCTGAATACCAAGCGTCTGGAGGAAACCTGGCACCATCCCTACGGTGAAGCATGGTGGTGGCAGCATCATGCTGTGGGGATGTTTTCAGCGGCAGGGACTGGGAGACTAATCAGGATTGAGAGAAAGATGAACGGAGCAAAGTACAGAGAGATCCTTCATGAAAACCTGCTAAAGAGCGCTCTGGACCTCAGACTGGGGCAAAGGTTCACCTTCCAACAGGACAACGACCATAAGCACACAGCCAAGAAAACGCAGGAGTAGCTTTGGGACAAGTCACTGAATGTCCTTGAGTGGCCAGATTCCGGACATGAAACTGATCCAACATCTCTGGAGAGACCTGAAAATAGCTGTGCAGCAACGCTCCCCATCCAACCTGACAGAGCTTGAGAGGATCTGCAGAGAAGAATGGGAGAAACTCCCCAAATACAGGTGTGCCAAGCTTGATGAGGGAATAAAACAATTCAATCAGTTTTAGAATAAGGCTGTAACGTAACAAAATGTGGAAAAAGTGAAGGGTCCCGAATACTTTCCGAAGGCACTGTATGTGTCAAAACAATGTCATGTCATTGAGGGCAACTTTTATTGTCAGTGAATGAACAATTGCAACATTTCAAAAAGAGGTAGATGCTTGGAATTCTGCTAAATGTATTGCATTTCATGCAGCTACGGTATTTTTGAGTTGACTTATTTGAATACACAAATGAAGGTGGTTAGAATGAGCAACAGGTGCGCTGGTTGTTGTCTGTTTTCTTCACTTCTGCTTGTTTATTTAGATAAGAAAATAGGACATCTGCAAATGTATCATTTTTTATCAATGTAAAAGGACAAATATTTGCCTAGTTAACCCTCAAATGAGGAAGTTACATTTATTTTCACTGTTCTTCGCCTGTAGTTCATCTTTTCCCACTCTGCCAGCACATTTCCATCGGTCAAAAGGCTGTTAGCACACCTGGAAGCGTGTTGTTATTTTCCATGTAAATGGATGAGTATGTAAAGTATCTAAAGTAATCATTGGGCAGTACTGAATAATAACCTTGTATCCTCCTTGGATCAATGCACCAATAAAACCAATGACGTGGGCGCTGTCTCCAGCACAGATAATCTCCCAGAAAGCAGACAACTGCTGGACAGATCTGGTTGTTTAGTGGCATTTTGGTCTCAGTGCATCACATCATATGGCCCAGGTCTAGTCCGAATGAGGGAGATGCACACTAGCGGAAGGTTGGAACTCTGTTTGTGGACCAGCTCTGGCTTAAGGGTAACCTTACAAGTTCCTGTAGTTGCTCCCAACAGATCCTTGTCCTCTGTGGCTATTTAGTGACCTCACAGTTAAGTTTAACCATTAACTAAAACCTTTCACTAAGAACTTTTCCTTCAGCAACAGTCTACTGAACACACAAAGTAAGGATGCTGTACATGCTGCAGCAAGCACCTGCTTCTGTCAATATATCTATCTCTGAAGGTATTATGAAGAGAAGTAACCTAGCATTTACTACTACTGAATACCTTTCAGTTTGATTTAATCCCTGCACCGTCCAAGAGTTACAAGCTGGCTGGCTGCTTTAGCCATTGAAATTGATGTTAGCTCCCTAAGGTCATCAATCTTTCTTGTTGTACACTGCAAGTAGGACCGTGGGAAATGGAGGCAGATTGCAAGGTGAAAGTCAACACTTAAACATTGGGGAGAGTGGGAACCTGAAACCCACCTGACACCAACGAGGCATGCTCCTCCGCTGCTCCAACCCCCAGTTCTCCCGGAGTCTTGGGTCGCCAGGGATGATAGAAGCGATAAGTCGCCAGGGAAGATACGTTTTCAGCCTATGATCTGAAAGCCATTCCTGAAGACTTGTCGTCAGATTGTGTTTTTTTGTCGCTTCCCTGAAAAATCATCAGTGACACGGTCGTTGTTGTTCTTGTACATTTCTCCTTCCCCCCGTGTGGCTCTGTAGTTTCTTCTTCTGCCTGGTCGTTCTACTGGGAATAGGTGAGACTGGCCTGCAAGGAGGTCTACAGTTTCTTCTTCTGCCTGGTCGTTCTACGGGGAACAGGTGTGACTGGCCTGCATGGGGCTCTACAGTTTCTTCTTCTGCCTGCTACTACTACTGCTGCTACTACTACTGCTACAACTGCTACTGCTATTGCTACTGCTACTACTACTGCAACTACTGCTACTACTGCTACAGCTACTACTACTGCTGCTACTGCTACTGCTACTGCTACTGCTACTACTGTTACTGCTACTACTACTACTACTACCACTACTGTTACTACTACTACTACCCCTACTACTACTACAACTATTACCAAACAAAAGAGCCCTTAATTGGTTGCTGTGGACAGGTAGCTACTACTACTACTACTAACCCAAATGACCTGGCACAGTTGCTATCCAAGACACCATAGCATGATTGGAAATGTCTAGCCTATCTAGTTCATTATTAGTGCTATTAATTTCACCTATAATGTCGAATGAATCACTACTAATTGACAACGGTATGCTCATTCGTAAATATAAATGCAGGTGAAAAAGCATATTGTATACTGTTTATGATGTGCTTCCAAGAAAAATTATGATTTCTCTCTCATCAGACTCATTTTCCTGTTCATTAAATCTATTGTTGGCCTTGTTTATGTAGAAACGGTGAGAAAACACATACAGACAGATGGCTATTTGAGAGGGGCCTGTCACATGCACACATGCACACACACACACGCACCCACATACCCACGTGTGCACACACACACACATCTCTGGCCCTAGATATGAAAGGTCTTTTGATTCGCGTTGGCGGACATGTTGTTTTTTGATCCCGACACTCTCCTTTCATCCCCTTTCCTAATATTTAGAGGGATTGGCATAGCTGTTTACACTGTGCATTTGCCTCTGCTTTTGAAGTGCAGGACGCACTAGGCTCGCAGCAGATGCACCAGTAAAACCAGTCCAACAAGAGACTCAACGCACACGGTTTCTAATATAGATCAATGGGAGTCAAATGGAGGCCAGGCCAAGGGAGGAGGGAAACGTCAGCTGGCCTGAACACTTGTTCTTACTCACACTGAGACCAGGGGCCTGGTGTCTCCCGCTCCCTCCCTTGCCCTTCCTCGCACCCTGAATCAAGTGCAGGGGAACAGGGGCAGCAGAGGGCCAACCCCCTGTGTCCCCCCCTGTCTCCTCCCGGTCCCACAGGATACACCTGCTCCTGTTGATGGTGAAAGCAGCAGTGTTTTTGTTAAGCCTGAATGCTAACTTTGAAGGCTAGCACAACAGTCCACCACCCCCATCCCAGCCTCCAGCAGGCAGACAAGGCTGTAAATCTGGCCCAGTGAGAGTGGGATTGTGGGGGGTTTAGCGGGCTAGGAAGGCAGCCTGGTTGTCCTTGAGGGAACGTTTGTAAAGATGTTTACCTTTCTGGGCTGAGCTCACTACTGCATGCCGGATGGACTCTGCTCAACACTCTGACTGACAAATGACAAGTGCTTTACAGGCTGATTGGTGCCTTGGGCTTTCGGCTAATGAGGTGCTCTAGAGAGCTGCACTCACAGCAGAGCAGTTTATTAGCCTACTGTATAAAGCAGAGCCCTTTACAGAGCAGTATGACTACACCACAGAACTTCCATCTCCATTTTGATATTAATGTTTTGCTTGATGACTTTATAATGCTTGTGGATAAAATGTGATATCTAATTTAGTCTGTTTATAAAAAGTTTGAGCGGGTTAGCTACATGAATAAGTTAAAGTGTGCTATAGATATACAAATGACCTTATGGACTTTTTGAGAGTATGTTGATTCCTATTGCGTATTCTATCTGCGTAATAAACTCCTTCAACAGTAGAGAACTGATGAGAACTACTTTATTTACACTAAACAACCCTAAAATACCCCAAACAACCCCAACACTACCCCAAACTACTCCAAACAACCCTAAAATACCCAAAACTACCCTAAACAACCCTAAAATACCCCAAACTACCCCAAACAATACCCAAATACCCCAAACTTCCCCAAACAACCCTAAAATAACCCAAACAATCCCCAAATACACCAAACTTCTCCAAACAACCCTAAAATACCCCAAATGACTCCAAACAACCCTAAAATACCCCAAACTACCACAAACAACCCCAAATACCCAACACTACCCCAAATACCCCAAACTACCTGAAACAACCCCCAAATATCCAAATATAACAATTTTAGAGCCATTACAAACTACGACCCAGGGTGTTAAAATGTAAAAATGTCCCTGCTGCCTGTCAGCTGCCATCTGTCACCGAGGGGTCAGCTACTGTATGGCCTGGCCATTATATACACACTGCACTCCCCACAGAGACCTATAATGTAGACAATGTCATGCTGTACAAACAGCCTTCCTCTCCCCTCGTTCCACACTCACTGCCGTACAATAGGCCATGGTGTCTGTGGTATGTGTTAAGTGTTGCCTAATAACCTCATACAGTAGCTAATACTGGAACATTATAAGATAATCTTTCAAAATATGTTTTAAATATATTTTAATGAGGGGTTTTCAGATGTTATTGACCAGATAGTGAGAGGATGCCAGTGGGGAAAGACGGAGAGATCAGTAGTAGGCCTGATTCAGACCTATGCTGACAGTGTAGTCATGTGCTGGAGTCGGCAACCACGTTTCAATCTCCCCATTTCACCTCCCGCCACTGCTAATGCAGTGTCCCACTTCATGTCCTCTGCTGCGACTGGGTGTTTGTGTGTGTGTGCCAGTGTGGCTCTGAGCATGCCTCCATACAGGTGTCTTGGGCAATACCTGACATAATGTGTGTGCGGTTGCGTGCATGTGTGTGCGGTGTTTTTGCGTTTGTGCATGCGCGTTTGTGTGTGTGTGCTTCTGTGCCAGTGTGCCTCTGTGCATGCCTCCATACCGGTGGCAAGCAGCTCAGTGAGAGGTTATGTATGTGTGGGGTTCGTTCCGTTGCAGTTTGTAATGATTGGTCATAGAGGAGAGAGAGTATGTGAGTGGTCAAGCCTGCGGCCCATAGCCCTGGGTGTGGGCAAGATCGGTGCCAATGGTACCAATGCCATGGACGGACCAGACCAGAGCCTGTGCCATGAGGCATGCAGCCTCGCCAACCACAGGAACGCAGGGTTCGATACTGCCGTCTGAGAACCTGACCCAAACTGACTCAGTAGAGTGCAGCAATGGGAGGGAAATTAAAAACCCAATCAATCAAATGTTTATGATATATGCTTTGGGTGGGCAGACCTCAGCTTCTCAGTCTCCGAAACATGGAGAGAGAGAGGGCGAAAAAAGAGAGAGAGAGACAGAAAGAGAGAGAGTGAGAGAGAGGGAGAGAGAGAGAGGCTGGTGCTTATGGCCCAGGGCACTGCCAGGGTTGGACAGACAGACAGAGTGTTACCAGGCAGCAGCAGCACCAGCCAATACAAGGTCTCCAGTCAACGTCAGAGAGCGCCAGGCCTGTTTGGACTGCAAATTATTACTGGCTGATGGTCTATTATTGTACAAGCAGCCGCTGTTGTTCAGATAGAGGGGCGGTGTGGGGACGCACGTCTCTGCCAAAAGAGGAAAGGGGGAGTCAATTACTTAAACCATCGTTGATAATTACTGGAGTGGCCACATGTTCTGGACTAAGGCTTTACTGGCAACCTATTCTCTATACAGTGCACTACTTCTGACCTGAGCCCTATAGGGGCCCTGGTAAAAACATAACACACTTTGTAGAGGATAGGGTGCCAATTGGGAGGCATCCTAAGTTTAGGGCTGTAGAACGATTTGGGCTGTTTTCATATTCAATAAAAAAGGGGGGAGGGTGGGGCGTGTCATTTTCTCCTTAGAATCCACACCTCTGTTTGAATAGAGGGGAGTGAACAGGGTTTTTACTTAGTAATGTCCTCCACATTTTTATCAAAAGGTCATTTGGGGTCAGGTAACTTTGGACATGAAGAGCAAGAACAGTGCTGCTACTGTTCATTCCAACATAGCTCAGCAAAAGTGATGAGACAAAAGGGCCTATGAGACACAAGTTGTTAGGTTTCCATGGAAACACAGGCCTTGGTATAAAATGCAAGCAATGAAATAATGATCTAGTCAAACAACAGTATTCAGATACACATAGAGATATTCATATGGTTTAGCAAAGTAAATGAGTGATACGTTGATATGCTCCTGGATAGTGTGTGATGCCAGTGCCAAGCTGTTTTTACTCTGTTCTAGTCAACTACCCATCAGATGGAACAATAAGGCTGGGATTCAATCCATAGCGCAGCCAATAGACAGTCGATAGTGTAGCTTTTAAAGGCATTTTTCCTGATGTTTGTGGAGATCGCGTTAATGGTAAACGCTGGAGATTTAGGCTCAGTCGGAAATTACCTTTAAATGTCAAGCGTGCTACAATGTGCTGTTTTCGCGGATCGGACTGAATCCCGACCAAAGTCCCATACTACATTTTTATTATACTGTTTTGAATTTGTTCAAAACTTGCTGCTTTTTGGCGCTCACTGTTTGTGTGGTTTCCTAGCCATTCTGTGCTGAAAATGTCCCAGCCACAGTGTATAGTGTCAGTTTAATGTGGTACAGTATATCATTTCATAACATTAGACTAGAGTCTTATGTGAGTTTAAGAAGTCAAGTCACTGACTGAGAAACCTGTGTTTTGTCACCTCCCATGAAAGAGGCTGGGATTTCACTATTTTTCCAACCCTCTCAGACTAGTTCAATACATTGGGGAAACCTAAGCTACCATTAGTACTTTTACACGTTCTCCTTACAAGTGATGTGGGTTGAATTGAATTGCAACAGTATTTCGCCAAGCTGGAGTTACACTATGTTATGGTGGAGGCAGTCACTGGCATTTTCGGAGTCCTCAATGAGGGTCATAAAGTTGAGTCTGATGGCTAATTTTAGCTGCAATCCAATCCCTGACAATACGTTACAAGCCTTGCGGGACCCTTTAGTCAACCCATGTCTGGCACTGTTGAAAAGTTCCTGTAAAATAACAACTTTTTTGAGAATATCTGGTGTTTGTAAAGGAGCCACTCAGTCCAGATAGAGGGATAACATACATATAAAGTGATGTTCAGTGTGTCTCACACATGCAGCGCATTCGGAAAGTAAAACCCTGTTTTGTCATTATGGGGTATTATGTGGACATTGATGAGATATATTTTGTATTTAGTCCATTTTAGGCTGTAACGTAACAAAATGTGGAAAAGTTAAGGGGTCCGAATACTTTCAAATGCACTGTAGGTTGAATCATATAATTAATACTGTATGAAGTGTAGTCCATTCAGATGTGCTTCATCTAATATCATTCATTTTATCTCAGCCTAGCTGGGCTGTGTTCATTAGGGCACGCAACGGAAAACAAAAATGAACTTTTTTGTTGTTGGACAAGGTCCCCAGCACACGCACATGCACACGCACACACATTCATTACCTGCCATGGCGTTCTCCTGATTCATGTGATTCTCATTATATTAACAGTATATGTATTTAATGGCGCTGTTGGCAGGCCGAGCGGCGGCTAATTCAACTCCAAGAGCCCCCACTGCCAGGAGGCAGGCTGGGTAGTTTTGATAATGTTTGCTTTTGATACCCTGTTGGCATTGATCCCTCTTCTGAACACTCCTGAATGCTTCATTGGCTAATATAGATGGTGTTGTCAGTAACAAGCGACAGTAAACACTTCCTGTGGGTGAATACACACTCATATATTTCTCCTAGTTGTCATTTATGATGCAAAGGGTGACAATTAATGTTGTAGTACTCAAGTCCCGTCTCCAGACCACATATTGAATGTCTTGGTCTCTGATATAATTTTCCTCGGTCTTGACTCGGTCTCTGACATCCATCTGAGAAAAAAGTAAAACAAAAAAACTCATAATTATCAGCCACCGTTCAGTCAACGAATCAAACCGCTTTGCCAGGCCAAATATCCAGAATCCTTTTATGACAAATTTTTTGTCATCGCCTATTGAAAACTGGGCTTCCTACTTTACTGGTAACATTAATGTGCTTCACTTTAAAAGGTATCCTCGAACCTTGCCGCGCTTGTCTGAATTGCCTTGCTTCGCTAGTGGAGGAGAGTGGGGTTAATTATTTGAGATATTTTTTGGTTAGTGATCATTTTTAGAGTGCCTCTATTTCCCAGCATGCATTTTTTCACTATTCTTAATGGCTAAAGAATTCATATTTTCGACAGAAATACTGGACATTTTGAACTCTTTTTATGGTGGCGATCTGACACAATTACAATCATCGTATTGAATTGGATTCGCATTATTCTTATCTCGGTCTTCACTCGGGTCTCGCCCACCTCGTCTCCATCCCGATCTTGGTCTTGACTTGGTCTTATCCCCCCCCACCCTTTTAGCAAAGTGCTGATCTAGGATCAGGTCCCCACTGTACATGTATTCTTATTCATTATGATACGAAAGTCACAATGGATCCTAGATTTGTTGGTTTATCTGTTCATAGGCTTGTGTTAGTGATACCTCTGGCACTGTCTACCTCTGGCACTGTCTGACACTGAGGGTTGGTTCCTAGTGTCCCACAGACAGTGAAACACTGCCACCATGTTGGCTCTGTGTACTGCACAGCCCCACAGGCCAACATGTCTGTCCCCTTTGTCTCTGTCACATCAGAACATATCCAATGGTACCAGACCTAAGTTCAAATTTAATTTGAAATCATTTCAAGTACTTTAGTAGTGCTTCATTTAGCTTGCCTGTTGCAATATAGAAACGTCCCAGAAGTTCAAACCCCTCGCTTATGGCACTACAGGAAGGCAACCGTTAACACTCAAAGTGTTTTTGAACCCAGATCGGGAATTCTGCCTGTGATGTGAAATGAATGTGGCTATTCTAAAATCAGGCTCATCTGTGTCATGGCAGGCATCCCAAATGGGAACCCATGGGGTCTGATCAAAAGTAATGCACTATATAGGGAACAGGGTACTATTTGGGATGCAACCATGGTGGAAAACATACTGACTCACCACCCCCTGTACCTCAGTACCTGCAAGACGTCTCTTTAAAAATAGTAATTAGGCTCTATTGAGTTTCTGATAAGCGGCCTGCTGGTCAGAGCTGTTTGTTCCTAGATAACATGAACACTTCCACATGAGAGAGGAAGGTATACAATAGGGTATTGTCTCAAACGGCACACTATTCTCTTTATAGTGCACTGGGCCCATAAGGCTCTGGTCAATGGTAGTGCACTGTAAAGGGAATAGGATGCCATTTGGGATGTAGCCTAGAAGTGGAAGTAGATGATAGGGGAGTTCTCTCCAGCCGACTTTAATCTCATGAGGTATTTCCACCCACTGCAGGGGGATCTACGGTACATCATACATTCATGACACACCATCTAAAAGAATGCATGTGAATTTAGCCTCTTTGGTAGATGTCATAATGACGAAGTGAGTGTCTAAAACACGTGAGAACAGAAGAGGTAACCACAGTGACTGGGGCAGTACTATGGTTGAAAACTCAGGGACAAAACGATCTGTATTTTCTATTTAACCCATCTCACCATACCTACACATCTAATACAGGCTCCAACCCTGCCTTAAAAAAACATAGAATAACACAAAACCTGTCAGATAAACCCCCAGTGTTTATGGTGTCTGCCCTTGTTGACACAGAGATTCCCTTTCCACTTGTGTTAAATGTACCAAGTTGTGTTATTCTACCGAGCCAAAAACTGAAACAATTACTGAAAATGGGGCTGGGGCGGGCTGGGGCGGGCTGGGGCGGGCTGAGGCTGAGAGGAGGCCTGTGTTTGAAATAACAAAGACGTGTGACTGTTTAGATCTGATCAACTCCACCAAGTGTTTCCCCTAATGCCTCTGAAAATAAATAGCAGGGTTGAGAGGGTGAATGGGAGCTTGGTCCTGGACTAAACCGCAGGGGCGGCGGTGGCGAGGGCTTGGAGGGCTTGTTTTAGGGGGTTGGACCAGACGGGTAGTGGGACAGGGACCCCATCATTGTAGGCGCAGAGTGTGTTAAACTGGTTAGTTAAGTGGTTGGACTGACACATACAGACAGACACTGATACAAAACACACATACAGTACAAATGTACACGCACACAGACACACACACACAGACACACACAAACACACACCCACTCACACAGACACACACAAACACTCACACAGACACACACAAACACTCACACAGACACACACCCACTCACACAGACACAGACACACACCCACTCACACAGACACACACACATTTACACAGACTCCCACCCACTCACACAGACACACACACTCACACAGACACACGCTCACACAGACACACACACGCTCACACAGACAAACACACACTCACACAGACACACACTCACACAGACACACACACACTCATACAGACACACACACACACAGACACACTCACTAAAGTACCACCAGCCTTTTAGAGGCACAATATTATCTGCCTGTCATCAACGGGAAGATTCATGAGGGCAGGGTAACAATCCATGACTGTCAATAAACAAATATTAGGCCTCCACTGAGTTGCATTTACCCTTCACAACACAGGGATCTGAATACTTTCCCGACTTTAATCATCTGTAAGAGTAAACATATTGGTTCAGTTTAGTAATGTCACACTATACCTAATGAAAGTGTGGGAGCAGTTTCCTACAGGTCCACATATCTACCCATCTGTCCATAGGCCTAGATCATAACATATGGTAATGAAAATAATGAATAAACATCTGTTAAAAAATGAAACATCAACATCAACTCTGGCAATATTGTTGTTGGATATCATGCGATATTTATGACAGAAAGTATATGTCATATTATGGCAGTGGTGTGTGTACGTGAACACAGTCCATGAATGGGTTCAACTCTAACATGTCAGTGTTTCTTTCCCTACAGCCTGTCCAGTCTTGCCCTGAAGGCTGAGATGACAGGTCAGGTTGGCCTGGTCTCACACCTTAGTACCATTGGAATCACCCCGAGGTGTTTGGTTGAGTTATACACAGCAAAGGGTGACATCATCCAGTGTAATGGGCCTAAAAAAAGAAGGCTTTTACGATGTCTGGATGCCCACATCCACTAAGCCAACACTTCCTGCTGGTGTCATACTGTAACACAGAGCCAGAGACGTTCGGATCCATAAGCAGTTCACTTTAATAAAGGTAGGTCAGACAGGCAAAACTCAGAGAACAGCGTAAAGGGTGTCAAAGGGGATCCAGAAACAGAGTCGGTACCAGGCGTGGGTCGGGGCAGGCGGCAGACGGGTAAACAGGAATCAAAACACAGTCCGAGGTCAAAAACAGGGAATCAGTCAATCGATCAAAAGAGTGCTCAGAAATGACTAGCCGGGGCAGTGCAAGACTTCGCAAAGCATAGGGGCCTGGAGAAGGAATATATAGGGGAGAGAAGTGGATACAGCTGTGCAGCTAATTAGACCTAGGTACGGGGCAGATGGGAAGTGTAGTCAATACTCCGGTGATGGTGTCCTTCGGTGATCGGAGAGAGCCACTGAGGTGCGATCCATGACACATACCTGCGTGTCAGAGGCGGGGTTCGGGGGAGAGGTGAGTTGTGGTCACACCTATCAGGGTTCTGCAGGTCTGTGAAACACAGGGGGCAGTGGGGGTCATGAACCCCCTCACCTCACTCAGTTAAAACAATATTCAGAACACATTCAGGAAGTAGAGGTTAAAACTACTTTATTGCAGAATCAGCAATTCATGTCTCAAATTAAGGTGCGGTCAAAGGTTTTTAATATTGTTGAATTTGTAATGCAAAAATTTAATCATGTATTGAACTTTTATTTCATGATTAGAAACTGAATTGAGTGAATATTGCATTCAGTTTTAAAATTCAATTTCAATTCAAATGAATATTCTAATTCAATATTTCTACAGTATATTCCATTTCAATATGGTAGATATTGCATTCATTGTCTGTTTATCAAATTTACAAACCATAATTTCAAGTTTATCAAAGTTTCTTTGATAAAAGAAAACTTCTCAGATGCATTCAGATTCAGTTTTCAAATTCAGTTTATAAATGCAGATTTAAAACCAGAGATAACATCCTGGTACTTTGCCGGCTGTTCATTGACTATAGCTCAGCCTTCAACCCCATAGTACCCTCCAAGCTCATCATTAAGCTCGGGGCCCTGGGTCTGAACCCTGGCCTGTGCAACTGGATCCTGGACTTCCTGACGGCCGCTCCCAGCTGGTGAAGGTAGGAAACAACACCTCCCCTCGCCGATCCTCAACACAAGGGCCCCACAAGGGTAGGTGCTCAGCCCCCTCCTGTACTCCTTGTTCACCCATGACTGTGTGGACACGCACGCCTCCAACTCAATCATCATGTTCGCTGACGACAGCCTGATTACCAACAATGACGAGACAGCCTACAGGGAGGAGGTGAAGGCCTTGGCAGAGTGGGGCCAGACTGTTAAATTGCCATCACTAGCCGACTACCACCGGGCTACTCATCCCTGCACATTAGAGGCTGCTGCCTTATATACATAGACTTGGAATCACTGGCCACTTTAGTAACGGAACACTAGTCACTTTAATAATGTTATCATACTGCTTTACTCATCTCGCATGTGTATACTGTATTCTCTTCTACTGTATTTAGTCAATGCCACTCCGACATTGCTCGTCCTAATATTTATATATTTCTTAATTCCATTCTTTTATTTTTAGATTTGTGTGTATCATTGTGAATTGTTAGACACTACCGCACTATTGGAGCTACTGTAGGAACACAAGAATTTAGCTTCGCCCACAATAACATCTGCTAAATATGTGTATGTGATCAATACAATTGGATTTTATTTGATATGATTTGAAAGTAGAAGAGAACAGATAGAATTAAATGCTCACTGTGGTTAACAGAAGCTTCTGGCTGTTTCTGAAGCCATGTGGGATGTTGAATTTTCTTCTTATGAATTTGGCTCTAGCATGTGAACCATTTTGGCTGTAAGCTTTTATGACCTCATTCCTGAATGGGGTCAGACTCTCTGGAACATGGACGTGCCTTCTGTTCCCCTCTATGATGATCACAGGGCGAGTTAGAAGGGATACGTACAGTTGAATACGTACAGTTAGAATACGTACAGTTAGAATACGTACAGTTGAATACCCTGGCATTGCTCTTGTGACTGGCCCTGTCACAAGACCGTGTTAGCCCACATACGGTAGGGATGAGTCACCTGCTATAATTACTTTGATATTGAAAAAAGATAAGGAGAGCACAGAATGAGGGAATTAGTGCTCCCTATCGATTTTGAACGCTGACGTCAAATTGTACGCAAAGGTTCTTGCCGTCGTCTTCAACGTTATGTTACTTTTTTAGTACACCAAGTATCAAAAACCGGATTGCAGCGGATAACATCTGCCATCTGCTCCATATTATTTATGGGTCCATGAATATTTACTCTCCGTCAGCCATATTGTCATTTGATGCTGAAAAAGCTTTTGAAACAGCTAGTGGCAATATTTATGGATTGTTCTATGGTGTATGGGAATTGGTGAACAATTCATATCGATGATTCAAGTCCTTTATGCCAATCCTACTGCCATGTTTCAAACTGGCAAAATACGCTCATCCCAATTCAACCAGTGTTGTCCTCTATAAGTCCAATGCTTTTTGCTCTGTCCCTAGAACCTCTTGCGCAAGCTGTCCGACAATCACAACATCATCACCCATTACTGTATTTGGCACAGACCACCACATATCTCTTCATGCAGATGGTATACTGCTCTTTGTTGGCAATACACCTCAGTCATTACCTAACCTTCTCAGCATTTTGAATAGCTACAACTCTATGTCAACTGGACAACATCCGCTCTATTGCCCCTGAACGAGGCAATGTGTAATTCACAGCTACCCCTAAAAATCTGCTACTTGGGAATATAAATCTATCATTCTTTGCAACTAATAGTCAGAAACAACTTCAACACCATTGTAGCCCTTTCCTGCAGTCAAATGACCTCATGGGTGGAATGTTATTCATATTTTTCATAATTTCATAATTAATCAACTTTCTTTTTTTTTTTACGCAGAAAATCGGGTGATTCTCTGTCAAACGGTTTTGTTATATTTCAGTCTTCTGTGATGTATATAAAGTGTAATATTGGGATGCAAACTCACATGAATATATTTCAACTCTATATATGACATGGTACAGCTGTCTACCTTTTTTGAGTCCATAGCCATTTGTGTGAGGTGTATACTTTTGTTTCATACTTTTTGTGTGGGTTTGTTTAAAACTACCAAGAATCACTCTGTGAAAGTGATTTAGCCCACTGCAGCAATTAAAAAGCGTAGAGTCTGATATGGAAAGATGGTTTCCAGGCTCAAGTCTCGATAATTAATATGAATCAACTTATAGTTCCATGATCCCTCTTTCACCACCAGCAGGACACTGGGATAGGCTACATTCTTTGCTTGCTGAATTCATTTGGAAGAGGAACGCCCTCGTATTAAATGTTCTACACTTCAGTGGGAAAAATGTGCAGGTCGCCAAAACACCTCAAATGTATAATTATATTTTTGGACTTCCATCTACACCTCTGTAGTCATGGTTACATCCTTATATAGCTGTATCTTGGCACCCCTGGAGAAAAAACTAGTTGCCCCTCACAGACATAATCCATTCCAATATCCCTCTCAAACACTGCAAACTCAAATTTGGTCCTATCATCGCACAACTTATCTCAGTCTGGTGCCTGGCTGGTAAACATACAAAACCAATCTCAAATACCGTTCTCACCTTCCCCTATTTCACAACCACACTCTCCACCTAGGTAGACCACTTTTCATAAGTGGTCTAAAAGAGGGATTCTCTACTATCTCTGTGCATTCCAAGATCTCCAGAAGCAATGTAACTTAACAGGCACTTTCTTTTACTTACAGTTGTGCTTTGCGTGCATATGGATTCCCTTGGGCCTATCCAATCCTATCCACAAATGATTTATTCATAGTCGTACACGGGGACTGGTTTATTAATTACATTCTCTGCTGCTTCAAATTACTCAGAAACCAATCCCTTGGCTCATGGAAGAAAGATCTCGTGTGTAGTACTGTGACCAATTGGACCAGAGTTTGGTAGAACATACAGTACCAGTCAACAGTTTGGACACACTTACTCATTCCAGTTTATTTTTTTTTATTTTTTACTATTTTACATTGTAGAATAATAGTGAAGACATTAAAATGATGAAATAACACATAAGGAAACATGTAGTGACCAAAAAAGTGTTAAACAAATCAAAATATATTTTATATTTAAGATTCTTCAATGTAGCCACCTTTGCCTTGATGACAGTTTTGGAACCTTGTGCCATTCTCTCAACCGGTGTCATGAGGTAGTCACAGGGAATGCATTTCAATTAACAGGTGTGCCATGTTAATTTTTTCCTTCTTAATGCATTTGAGCCAATCAGTTGTGTTGTGACAAGGTAGGGGTGGTATACAGAAGATAGCCCTATTTGGTAAAAGACCAAGTCCATATTATGTCAACAACAGCTCAAATAAGCAAAGAGAAATGACAGCTCATCATTATTAAGACATGAAGATCAGTCAATCCGGAAAATGTCAAGATCTTTGAAAGTTTCTTCAAGTGCAGCCTCAAAAACCATCAAGTGCTATGATGAAACTGACTCTCAGTGATTTATAAAAATTCAAGGCACACTTAACCAGCATGGCAACCTCAAAATTCTGCAGCGATACGCCATGCCATCTGGTTGCGCTTAGTGGGACTATCATTTGTTTTTCAACAGGACAATGACCCAAACAAACCTCCAGGCTGTGTAAGGGCTATTTGACCAAGAAGGAGAGTGATGGAGTGCTGCATCAGATGTCCTGGCCTCCACAATCACCCGACCTCAACCCAATTGAGATGGTTTGGGATGAGTTGGACCGCAGAGTGATGGAAAAGCAGCCAACAAGTGCTCAGCATATGTGGGAACTCCTTCAAGACTGTTGGAAAAGCATTCCCGGTGAAGTTTGTTGAGAGAATGCCAAGAGTGTGCAAAGCAGTCATCAAGGCAAAGGGTGGCTACTTTGTAGATTATCAAATATAAAATATATTTTGATTTGTTTAACACTTTTTTTGTTACTACATGATTCCATATGTGTTATTTCATAGTTGTGATGTCTTCACTATTATTCTACATTGTAGAACATAGTAAAAATAAAGAAAAACCCTTGAATGAGTAGGTGTGTCCAAACGTTTGACTGGTACTGTACACATTTCATCATGAAATCCCAACCACCAAATGCCCATACAACTTACTGCACATCACGAAAACTATTGAACATGAAATTAGACAATCCCCAAACTGCTCACACCGTCCTCAGGGGGATTCTGGCACATTGTTTCATGTGGTTAGGGAATGTCCAGAGGTTGTACGTTTCTGGAGTTTCATCCTCTCTCTCTGACATAATGGGTAGAAATATACCATATTCACAATCTATTTTATGGTTAAATGATGACACTACTTTAGACCTATCCGTCAAACAGCGACCAATGTGTCTGGCTGGATTAACAGCAACCAAAAAGATGAAAGCCTCACGTTGGCAACCTCCTCATTCTTTAAGCAGACAGCAGTGGCTGCTATCATGCATGGACATTAGAAACATGGAAATATCTGTAGAACGTATGCATGAGGAGAGTAAAAAAACATATTTGCACTTTCGTCAGTGTATGATATAACTGTAAAAAGACTACTATTTTGAACCACTAATCTAACTTTGGGTTGGGGAAGTCCTGTTGGAGGGGGGTGGCTAGGGAAATGTCTGTCTTGTTTGGTCTTGTCACTTGTTTCTCTGTCTATGTGTGCCTGTTTTGTATACCTTACCAAAAAGAAGACCTTTGATCAGTAAAAAAAGAAGTAGAGGATAATGATGTATTTGATAAGTTCACACATATTTGATGAAGTTGGAAACCACCTTTAATTTTTTATTGCAGTTTATTTTGATAGGTAAAGACACTGTAGAAGTCAATTGACACATTGAATGAACGTTCGTGCAATGTGTTGCACCATAGTGTGTACAGCTCACACTAATTTTCAACAGCTGCTGCTAGAACGAATGCCATGGTTATAATCATCTTTAGTTCCAGCAATACAGTAGATGAAGGGGCCGTGTCAGCAATAGTGGTAGTGCTGGTAGAAGCCGATGAAGTCATAGTGGGTGTCCCAAATGGCATCCTATTCCCCATAGAGTGCACTACTTTGGACCAGGTTCCATAGGGCTCTGGTTAAAATTTGTGCACTACATGGGTGATATGGTGCCAATTGGGATGCAGTCATTGTGTTTACATTTTTGTGTTATCTTTTTGATATTTCACCACACAGCACACTGTACTCTACGTAACCTAATGTGATGCTCCCACACTGTACTGTATGTAACCTGAGGCGATGATCCCAGACCGAACTGTATGCAACCTAAGGTGATGCTCCCACACTGTACTGTGTGTAAGCTAAGGCGATGTTCCCACACTGTACTCTATGTGAGCTAAGGTGATGTTCCCACACTGTACTCTATGTACGCTCAGGCAATGTTCCCACACTGTACTCTATGTAAGCTAAGGCGATGTTCCCACACTGTACTCTGTAAGCTAAGGTGATGTTCCCACACTGTACTCTATGTAAGCAAAGGCGATGTTCTCACACTGTACTCTATGTAAGCTAAGGTGATGTTGCCACACTGTACTCTATGAAAGCTAAGGCGATGCTCCCACACTGTACTGTATGTAACCTTAGCTGATGCTCCAACACTACTCTATGTAAGCTAACGTGATGCTCCCACAATGCACTGCATGTAACCTAAGGTGATGCTCCTACACTGTACTGTATGTAACCTAAGGTGATTATCCCACATTGTATTCTATGTAAGCTAAGGTGATGCTCCCACACTGTACTGTGTGTAACCTAAGGTGATGCTCCCACACTGTACTCTATGTAA
This sequence comes from Hucho hucho, assembly GCA_003317085.1. Classification (NCBI taxonomy): domain Eukaryota; kingdom Metazoa; phylum Chordata; class Actinopteri; order Salmoniformes; family Salmonidae; genus Hucho; species Hucho hucho. The sequence goes on from QNTS01006042.1 coordinate 43,867, forward strand.
GCTAAGGTGATGCTCCCACACTGTACTGTGTGTAACCTAAGGTGATGCTCCCTCACTGTACTATATGTAACCTAAGGTGATGCTCCCACAATGTACTGTGGGTAACATAAGGTGATACTCCAATACTGTACTGTATTTAAGCTAAGATGATTCTCCCACACTGTACTGTGTGTAACCTAAGGTGATGCTCCCTCACTGTACTGTATGTAACCTAAGGTGATGCTCCCACACTGTACTGTATGTAACCTAAGGTGAT
>QNTS01006044.1:18008-36146 GCA_003317085.1 Hucho hucho
GCTGTAGCAGGCTCTATCAGTCCCGTCTGATACAGCTTTAGCAGGCTCTATCAGTCCCGTCTGATACAGCTGTAGCAGGCTCTATCAGTCCCGTCTGATACCGCTGTAGCAGGCTCTATCAGTCCCGTCTGATACCGCTGTAGCAGGCTCTATCAGTCCCGTCTGATACAGCTGTAACAGGCTCGCTCTCTCCTCCGCCTCGATTTTAAACACACCCCTTTCAAGTCCCACTTTGTTGCTAGTGGTTTTTGTCTCTATGCACCAGAAGTTTGAGCCTGGGGACGAGGTAACGGACTCCCTGGTACTTGCTGAAATGTTCTGTCACATGACCATTTGTCTTGGCATGATTGAAAAGCGAAAAAAGTTCCAATATTTCCTTTTGATTTGACTAATCCATCAGAAGGTTCAGAAAACGGTGCAGTGGGGTAAGTTGAGCTCTTTCTACATTCAGCATCACTCCATCAAGGGAATTATAGTATTCTTTCTAACAAAGATTCTTTCTAACAAAGATATCTACACATATTTCAGGATGTTGTGGAAATAGTCTGAATTCATGTAAACATTTTAAAAACGGGGTGGGTTGAGCCGCGGGACAGGGTGGGTTGAGCCGCGGGACAGGGTGGGTTGAGCCGCGGGACAGGGTGGGTTGAGCCGCGGGACAGGGTGGGTTGAGCCGCGGGACAGGGTGGGTTGAGCCATCAACACATTTCTGTACTGAATGAAGTATTACAACTACCTTTCTAAAACCATGTCTCTTTATTTCCCAACCACAATTCAACACAATCACAAATCAAATCAAATCAAATCAAATTTATTTATAAAGCCCCCCTTACATCAGCTGATGTCACAGAGTGCTGTACAGAAACCCAGCCTAAAACCCCAAACAGCAAGCAATGCAGGTGTAAAAGCACTGCAGGTGTAAAAGCACGGTGGCTAGGAAAAACTCCCTAGAAAGGCCAAAACCTAGGAAGAAACCTAGAGAGGAACCAGGCTGTGAGGGGTGGCCAGTCCTCTTCTGGCTGTGCCGGGTGCAGATTATAACAGAACATGGACAAGATTTTAAAATGTTCATAAAACAGGCAGAACAGTTGAAACTGGAGAAGCAGCACGGCCAGGTGGACTCGGGACATCAAGGAGTCATCAGGCCAGGTAGGCCTTGAGGAATGGTCCTAATGCTCAGGTCCTCCGAGAGAGAGAAGAAGAAAAAAGAAAGAAAGAGAGAGATAATTAGAGAGAGCATACTTAAATTCGCACAGGACACCAGATAAAATAAATACTCCAGATATAACAGACGGACCCTAACCCCCCGACACATAAACTACTGCAGCATAAATACTGGGGGCTGAGACAGGAGGGGTCGGGAGACACTGTGGCCCCGTCCGACGATACCCCCGGACAGGGCCAAACAGGCAGGATATAACCCCACCCACTCTGCCGAAGCACAGCCCCCACACCACTAGAGGGAAATCTTCAACCACCAACTTACCATCCTGAGACAAGGCCGAGTATAGCCCACAAGATCTCCGCCACGGCACCAGTAAGCCAGTGACTCAGCCCCTGTAATAGGGTTAGAGGCAGAGAATCCCAGTGGAGGGGAAACCGGCCAGGCAAAGACAGCAAGGGTGGTTCGTTGCTCCAGTGCCTTTCCGTTCACCTTCACACTCCTGGGCCAGACTACACTCAGTCATAAGACCTACTGAAGAGATGAGTCTTCAATAAAGACTTAAAGGTTGAGACAGAGTCTGCGTCTCTCACATGGATAGGCAGACTATTCCATAAAAATGGAGCTCTATAGGAAAAGGCCCTACCTCCAGCTGTTTGCTTAGAAATTCTAGGGACAGTAAGGAGGCCTGCGTCTTGTGACCGTAGCGTACGTGTAGGTATGTACGGCAGGACCAAATTGGAAAGATAGGTAGGAGCAAGCCCATGTAATGCTTTGTAGGTTAGCAGTAAAACCTTGAAATCAGCCCTTGCCTTAACAGGAAGCCAGTGTAGAGAGGCTAGTACTGGAGTAATATGATCAAATTTTGGGGTTCTAGTCAAGATTCTAGCAGCCGTGTTTAGCACTAACTGAAGTTTATTTAGTGCTTTATCCGGGTAGCCGGAAAGTAAAGCATTGCAGTAGTCTAACCTAGAAGTTACAAACGCATGGATTAACTTTTCTGCATCATTTTTGGACAGAAAGTTTCTGATTTTTACAATGTTACGTAAATGGAAAAAAGCTGTCCTTGAAACAGTCTTGATATGTTCGTCAAAAGAGAGATCAGGGTCCAGAGTAACGCCGAGGTCCTTCACAGTTTTATTTGAGACGACTGTACAACCATCAAGATTAATTGTCAGATTCAACAGAAGATCTCTTTGTTTCTTGGGACCTAGAACTAGCATCTCTGTTTTGTCAGAGTTTAAAAGTAGAAAATTTTCCGCCATCCACTTCCTTATGTCTGAAACACAGGCTTCCAGGGAGGGCAATTTTGGGGCTTCACCATGTTTCATCGAAATGTACAGCTGTGTGTCATCCGCATAGCAGTGAAAGTTAACATTATGTTTCCGAATGACATCACCAAGTGGTAAAATATATAGTGAAAACAGTAGTGGTCCCAAAACAGAGCCTTGAGGAACACCGAAATTTACAGTTGATTTGTCAGAGGACAAACCATCCACAGAGACAAACTGATATCTTTCCGACAGATAAGATCTAAACCAGGCCAGAACTTGTCCATGTAGACCAATTTGGGTTTCCAATCTCTCCAAAAGAATGTGGTGATCGATGGTATCAAAAGCAGCACTAAGGTCTAGGAGCACGAGNCACAAGTGCAGTCTCAGTGCTATGGTGGGGTCTAAAACCAGACTGAAGCGTTTCGTATACATTGTTTGTCTTCAGGAAGGCAGTGAGTTGCTGCGCAACAGCTTTTTCTAAAATTTTTGAGAGGAATGGAAGATTCGATATAGGCCGATAGTTTTTTATATTTTCTGGGTCAAGGTTTGGCTTTTTTAAGAGAGGCTTTATTACTGCCACTTTTAGTGAGTTTGGTACACATCCGGTAGATAGAGAGCTGTTTATTATGTTCAACATAGGAGGGCCAAGCACAGGAAGCAGCTCTTTCAGTAGTTTAGTTGGAATAGGGTCCAGTATGCAGCTTGAAGGTTTAGAGGCCATGATTATTTTCATCAATGTGTCAAGAGATATGGTACTAAAAAACTTGAGTGTCTCTCTTGATTTTATGTCCTGGCAAAGTTGTGTGGACTCAGGACAACTGAGCTTTGGAGGAATACGCAGATTTAAAGAGGAGTCCGTAATTTGCTTTCTAATGATCATGATCTTTTCCTCAAAGAAGTTCATGAATGAATCACTGCTAAAGTGAAAGCCATCCTCTCTTGGGGAATGCTGCTTTTTAGTTAGCTTTGCGACAGTATCAAAAATAAATTTTGGATTATTCTTATTTTCCTCAATTAACTTGGAAAAATAGGATGATCGAGCAGCAGTGAGGGCTCTTCGATACTGCATGGTACTGTCTTTCCAAGCTAGTCGGAAGACTTCCAGTTTGGTGTGGCGCCATTTCCGTTCCAATTTTCTGGAAGCTTGCTTCAGAGCTCGGGTATTTTCTGTATACCAGGGAGCTAGTTTTTTATGGCAAATGTTTTTTGTTTTTAGGGGTGCAACTGCATCTAGGGTATTGCGCAAGGTTACATTGAGTTCCTCAGTTAGGTGGTTAACTGATTTTTGTACTCTGACGTCCTTGGGTAGGTGGAAGGATTCTGGAAGGGCATCTAGGAATCTTTGGGATGTCTGAGAATTTATAGCACGACTTTTGATGATCCTTGGTTGGGGTCTGAGCAGATTATCTGTTGCGATTTCAAACGTAATAAAATGGTGGTCCGATAGTCCAGGATTATGAGGAAAAACATTAAGATCCACAACATTTATTCCACGGGACAAAACTAGGTCCAGAGTATGACTGTGGCAGTGAGTAGGTCCGGAGACATGTTGGACAAAACCGACAGAGTCGATGATGGCTCCAAAAGCCTTTTGGAGTGGGTCTGTGGACTTTTCCATGTGAATATTAAAGTCACCAAAAATTAGAATATTGTCTGCCATGACTACAAGGTCCGATAAGAATTCAGGGAACTCAGTGAGGAACGTTGTATATGGCCCAGGAGGCCTGTAAACAGTAGCTATAAAAAGTGATTGAGTAGGCTGCATAGATTTCATGACTAGAAGCTCAAAAGACGAAAACGTCGTTTTTTTGTTTTTTGTAAATAGAAATTTGCTATTGTAAATGTTAGCAACACCTCCGCCTTTGCGGGATGCGCGGGGGATATGGTCACTAGTGTAACCAGGAGGTGAGGCCTCATTTAACACAATAAATTCATCAGGCTTAAGCCATGTTTCAGTCAGGCCAATCACATCAAGATTATGATCAGTGATTAGTTCATTGACTAGAACTGCCTTGGAAGTGAGGGATCTAACATTAAGTAGCCCCATTTTGAGATGTGAGGTATCACAATCTCTTTCAATAATGGCAGCAATGGAGGAGGTCTTTATTCTAGTGAGATTGCTAAGGCGAACACCGCCATGTTTAGTTTTGCCAAACCTAGGTCGAGGCACAGACACAGTCTCAATAAAGATAGCTGAGCTGACTACACTTACTGTGCTAGTGGCAGACTCCACTAAGCTGGCAGGCTGGCTAACAGCCTGCTGCCTGGCCTGCACCCTATCTCATTGTGAAGCTAGAGGAGTTAGAGCCCTGTCTATGTTCGTAGATAAGATGAGAGCACCCCTCCAGCTAGGATGGAGTCCGTCACTCCTCAACAGGCCAGGCTTGGTCCTGTTTGTGGGTGAGTCCCAGAAAGAGGGCCAATTATCTACAAATTCTATCTTTTGTGTGGGGCAGAAAACAGTTTTCAACCAGCGATTGAGTTGTGAGACTCTGCTGTAGAGCTCATCACTCCCCCTAACTGGGAGGGGGCCAGAGACAATTACTCGATGCCGACACATCTTTCTAGCTGATTTACACGCTGAAGCTATGTTGCGCTTGGTGACCTCTGACTGTTTCATCCTAACATCGTTGGTGCCGACGTGGATAACAATATCTCTATACTCTCTACACTCGCCAGTTTTATCTTTAGCCAGCACCATCTTCAGGTTAGCCTTAACGTCGGTAGCCCTGCCCCCTGGTAAACAGTGTATGATCGCTGGGTGATTCGCTTCAAGTCTAATACTGCGAGTAATGGAGTCGCCAATGACTAGAGTTTTCAATTTGTCAGTGCTAATGGTGGGAGGCCTCGGCATCTCAGACCCCGTAACGGGAGGAGTAGAGACCAGAGAAGGCTCGTCCTCTGACTCCGACCCGCTGCTTAATGGGGAAAACCGGTTGAAAGTTTCTGTCGGCTGAATGAGCGACACCGGTTGAGCATTGCTACAGCATTTCCTTCCAGAAGCCGTGAGAAAATTGTCCGGCTGCGGGGACTGTGCGAGGGGATTTCTACGACTATCTGTACTTACTGGTGGCACAGACGCTGTTTCATCCTTTCCTACACTTCCATTTCCCTTGCCTAACGATTGCGTCTGAAGCCGGGCTTGCAGCACAGCTATCCTTGCCTTAAGGCGACCGTTCTCCTGTATATTATGAGTACAGCGACAGCAATTAGAAGGCATCATGTTAGTGTTACTACTTAGCTTCGGTTGGTGGAGGTCCTGACGAAACACGTCCAGATAAAGCGTCCGGAGTGAAAAAGTTGAATTAAAAAATAAAAACGATAATTACAAAGTAAAAAGTAAAAACCGTAAAGCTGGCAGGTAGCAAAGTTAGGTTAGCAACAAAACGCACAGCAGCACGTAAACAAGTCTACTAGTTGTGACCGGAAAGACACACACGTCAAATCTCAGATCAGAGGCAGTACTGTCACAATAGCTTTAACACAGGCTTAATGCTTTAACACAGGCTTAACACCTAACAAACACTTTGTACAGTTTTTTTTGCATGTTTAACACAGGCCAGGCCCTGTTGTTACCTCATATCCCAGGCCCTGTTGTTACCTCATATCCCAGGCCCTGGTGTTACCTCATATCCCAGGCCCTGGTGTTACCTCATTCCCAGGCCCTGGTGTTACCTCATATCCCAGGCCCTGGTGTTACCTCATATCCCAGGCCCTGGTGTTACCTCATATCCCAAGCCCTGGTGTTACCTCATATCCCAAGCCCTGGTGTTACCTCATATCCCAGGCCCTGGTGTTACCTCATCAAATCAAATCAAATTTTATTTACCTCATATCCCAGGCCCTGGTGTTACCTCATATCCCAGGCCCTGGTGTTACCTCATATCCCAGGCCCCGGTGTTACCTCACAGGCCAGGCCCCGGTGTTACCTCACAGGCCAGGCCCCGGTGTTACCTCACAGGCCAGGCCCCGTTGTTAGCTCATATCCCAGCGATAATTCCTTGCATTACGCCTGGGAAAAAAAACACTTACATTTGCTCAACTTCCCATTAGCTCCACCATTGGCTCAACTTACCACATGGCCATTGGCTTAACTTACCACATGGCCATTGGCTCAACTTAATATGTAATATTACCCCAAAGCAAACATGTAGACTATATTAGCTCACATAACTGCAAGGATACACTTTCATGTTAGGCTTAGGAACTCATATTGAAGCTTATAAAGACCCCAACCGATGTATAGAACAATCTTTTAAGTGATTTACTTTGATTTAGATACAAGCATCATGACACCTCTAACAATACGTTCATTTGACTCTAGTGAAAAGTGGTTTCCTAGAAGCAAGGGTGGCTCAACCCACTTTCTTCAGATGTATGGAAGTGATTATTGTGATTGAGTCATTGATGTGTTGTCTCACCCTTCTCTACCCTCTCTGGTCACCTCTGTGGTCCAGTACACAGTCAGAGCACACCTGGAGGAATCACAACACTGTTAGCTGACAGGATCAATGTTGGAAAGTAAAACGGGGCGGTTGTTTCAAGTGTCTCAGAGCAGCAGTAGTGATCTAGGATCGGGTTCTCTGTCTATGTAATCTCATTCACTGTGATCAAAAAAGACAAAAGTGATCCTACTCTTACTTGATACTTATGGCCCCGTTACCATCAGTAAATCTAAGTGGTAGATTATTGCCCGGGTAGTTTAGGAGACTGGATCAACATGGCATCTGCCCTGCAACCTCCTGGCAGACTGACCACACCTGGATACTTCTCCCGGTAGACTGACCACACCTGGATACTTCTCCCGGTAGACTGACCACACCTGGATACTTCTCCCGGTAGACTCACCACACCTGGATACTTCTCCCGGTAGACTCACCACACCTGGATACTTCTCCCGGTAGACTGACCACACCTGGATACTTCTCCTGGGGACAGAAGACACACACCAGGAATAAGATCAATGTAGTCACACCATCAAAGGGATCAGTCTCATATATTTCTGTGGTTATATAGGTAGTACAATGAATCAATGTAAATGCTTGGTTGTCACCTATGAGACCAAACTACTTTATAGTTCTGTCTAAAACACCATGTAGAAATGATCATGTAACTATATATTTTCAAATATGTGCCCTTTTTCAGGCCAGTAAATTGATCTTGACGAATAAATCGATCCAACAACAATATGTGCGGCCATCCGTTGAGTTTCCCGAATCCTGATGTGACCGTGGAGCCCAAAAGGTTGCCCACCCTGGGCATAATTCTCTTCTCTGTGTCCCTGTAAACAGTTAGGCAGGTAGTGGTTAGACCTGCAGACCACGGTCAACAGTCAGTCAGGTAGTGGTTAGAGGTTAGAAGACCGTACTGTCGGCATCTACAGCCTGTTGGTCCTACAGTCCATGTTTTGTTCTGGCTGGATGGGTTATATGGATCTATGGTCTGGCTGGATGGGTTATATGGAGCTATGGTCTGTCTGGATGGGTTATATGGAGCTATGGTCTGTCTGGATGGGTTATATGGAGCTATGGTCTGGCTGGATGGGTTATATGGAGCTATGGTCTGGCTGGATGGGTTATATGGAGCTATGGTCTGTCTGGATGGGTTATATGGAGCTATGGTCTGTCTGCATGGGTTATATGGAGCTATGGTCTGTCTGGATGGGTTATATGGAGCTATGGTCTGTCTGGATGGGTTATATGGCTCTATGGTCTGTCTGGATGGGTTATATGCAGCTATGGTCTGTCTGGATGGGTTATATGGAGCTATGGTCTGTCTGGATGGGTTATATGGAGCTATGGTCTGGCTGGATGGGTTATAGGGAGCTATGGTCTGGCTGGATGTCTTGTAAGTAACCTCTCTCTCTTACCCATTATACTTTGGGGTGGCAGGTAGCCTTGTTGTTCTGCCCCGGAACAAGGCGGTTAACCTACTCTTCCTAGGCAGTCATTGTAAATAAGAATTTGTTCTTAACTGACTTGCCTAGTTAAATAAAGGTAAAAAAACTCAGCAAAAAAGAAACGTCAACTGCGTTTATTTTCAGCAAACTTAACATGTGTAAATATTTGTATTAACATAACAAAATTCAACAACTGAGACATAAAATGAACAAGTTCCACAGACATGTGACTAACAGAAATTGAATAATGTGTCCCTGAACAAAAGGGGTGACAAAAGTAACAGTCAGTATCTGGTGTGGCCATCAGCTGCATTAAGTACTGCAGTGCATCTCCTCTTCATGGACTGCACCAGATTTGCCAGTTCTTGCTATGACATGTTACTCTTCCACCAAGTTACCTGCAAGTTCCAGGACATTTCTGGGGGTAATGGCCCTAGCCCTCACCCTCCGATCCAACAGGTCCCAGACGTGCTCAATGGGATTGAGATCCGGGCTCTTCGCTGGCCATGGCAGAACACTGACATTCCTGTCTTGCAGGAAATCACGCACAGAACGAGCAGTATGGCTGGTGGCATTGTCATGCTGGAGGGTCATGTCAGGATGAGCCTGCAGGAAGGGAACCACAAGAGGGAGGAGGATGTCTTCCCTGTAACGCACAGCGTTGAGATTGCCTGCAACGACAACAAGCTCAGTCCGATGATGCTGTGACACACCGCCCCAGACCATGACGGACCCTCCATCTCCAAATCGATCCCGCTCCAGATTACAGGCCTCGGTTTAACGCTCATTCCTTTCGACAATAAACGCGAATCCGACCATCACCCCTGGTGAGACAAAACCACGACTCGTCAGTGAAGAGCACTTTTTGCCAGTCCTGTCTGGTCCAGCGACGGTGGGTTTGTGCCCATAGGTGACGTTGTTGCCGCTGATGTCTGGTGAGGACCTGCCTTACAACAGGCCTACAAGCCCTCAGTCCAGCCTCTCTCAGCCTATTGCGGACAGTCTGAGCACTGATGGAGGGATTGTGCGTTCCTGGTGTAACTCGGGTAGTTGTTGTTGCCATCACAGGTGTGATGTTCGGATATACCGATCCCGTGCAGGTGCTGTTACATGTGGTCTGCCACTGCGAGGACGATCAGCTGTCCGTCCTGTCTCCCTGTAGCGCTGTCTTAGACGCCTCACAGTACGGAAATTGCAATTTATTTCTCTGGCCACATCTGCAGTCCTCATGCCTTCTTGCAGCATGCCTAAGGCACGTTCAAGCAGATGAGCAGGGACCCTGGGCATCTTTCTTTTGGTGTTTTTCAGAGTCAGTAGAAAGGCATCTTTAGTGTCCTAAGTTTTCATAACTGTGACCTTAATTGCCTACCGTCTGTAAGCTGTTAATGTCTTAATGACCGTTCCACAGGTACTTGTTCATGAATTGTTTATGGTTCATTGAACAAGCATGGGAAACACTGTTTAAACCCTTTACGATGAAGATCTGTGAAGTTATTTGGATTTTTACGAATTATCTTTGAAAGACCTGAAAAAGAGACGTTTCTTTTTTTGCTGATTTTATTGTAAGTAACCTCTCTCTAACACAATACACTGTCTTGTCTTGTAAGTAACCTCTCCCAGCTTTTAGCTTTCAGTCTCTGACTGCAGCTATTCAAGCCTTGGCTTCCCCAGGCTTCTATGAGCGGAGCAGTGCAGACTCCTCTCCCTCGCTGTCTCTCCGTCTGTTTTAAAACTTTTATCTGCTTGGCCGAGTAGAGCACACTGTCCAACAACTGTCTCGGGAGAGGGAAGAAATACCTTGGCCTTGCACCATACAGACAGCCTGCCCGCGAACCTCCGGTAAAGTATACTGGGTTGTCGCACTGCTCATTCTGCTTTTATTTTGATTTCTGGCTGTAGCTAGTCATTAAGTTTACTGTGTTTAAGTTTTGATAAGGCTGCAGTGAGGGGTGTGTAACTGTGTTGTGAGGCTAGTGTTGATCCTTGTCCTGTCTGGAGCATGTATTCTGTTTTCATGTAAAGCCATCAACTTAGTTTACTGCAATGTTAGTAAAACAAGATTTAAAAGTGTCTTGCTGTTTCTTCTTGTTAGAAGCTGTTTGATCAAAGAACTTACTCTTTTTCCTTCTGATGTTGTCAACAAATCTTGTCAGCATTACATCATATCCAACTATTTCGTAAGACTTAAAAAAAACGATTTACTTATAAATGTTTTAGTTATGATAGTTGTTACTGCCTTGAAAAAGACTGTTCCAGAGGTAAACTGTATCGTTCTGTCATTATTACAGTCTAAAAATGGTCTGTCAGTGTCTCATCCCTCCCTCCCTCCCTCCTCTCCCTCCCTCCCTCCCTCTCCACTAGGTTATTTTCTATTTTAGTCAGCTCTGTATTTCTCCCTCTCCTCTTCTGTTTGTATAGAGTTCCTCCATGTGAACCTAGTCATCCAGAGGGTCACGTTAATCACAATGTTTTCCTCTCTTTTCCCTCTTCTCTTCTCCCTCTCTTTTCCCTCCTCTCTTCTCCCTCTCTTTTCCCTCCTCTCTTCTCCCTCTCTTTCCCCTCTTCTCTTCTCCCTCTCTTTTCCCTCCTCTCTTCTCCCTCTCTTTCCCCTCTTCTCTTTTCCCTCCTCTCTTTTCCCTCCTCTCTTCTCCCTCTTTCCCCTCCTCTCTTCTCCCCTCTGAGCGGATCGAGGGAGGGTTTGTGTCCCAAAGGGCACTCTATTCCCTTCAAAAAGTAGTACACTATATAGGGAATATGGTGGCATTTTGAACAAAGAAGGGGTTTTTAATGCTTCAATTCCAGGGACTATTTATGACTAAACACTGAGGTAACAGTACTGGCATTTTGTTGAAGGATGGTCTCCTGGGAAGGTTGAGGAAATATTTGAGATATCCCAGTATCTGTTTACAATAGAAACTAGTTTCCTGTCTGGAGTTTGGAGTAAATAAAGGCCAATCCTCAACAGGACTGATTCTCCTCTGCCTCAGAGCTGAAGCTCAACACACTGCTTTTAGGACTGATTCTCCTCTGCCTCAGAGCTGAAGCTCAACACACTGCTTTTAGGACTGATTCTCCTCTGGCTCAGAGCTGAAGCTCAACACACTGCTTTTAGGACTGATTCTCCTCTGGGAGTCTCGACTTCGAGTTGTGTGACGAAAATCCTGACTAAGAGGAGACCGAGTCTCGACTTCGAGTTGTGTGACGAAAATCCTGACTAAGAGGAGACCCTCAGAGCTGAAGCCAAACACACTGCTTTTAGGACTGATTCTCCTCTGTCTCAGAGCTGAAGCTCAACACACTGCTTTTAGGACTGATTCTCCTCTGGCTCAGAGCTGAAGCTCAACACACTGCTTTTAGGACTGATTCTCCTCTGGCTCAGAGCTGAAGCTCAACACACTGCTTTTAGGACTGATTCTCCTCTGCCTCAGAGCTGAAGCTCAACACACTGCTTTTAGGCAGAGACCACTGCTTCATTGAGGCAAGAGCTGACAAAATCAAACAAGTACATTAAACAGCTGAAACCATACTGCTTGTTCAAGGAATACAGGTTTTTGTTTTCTCCAGAAGCTGTATTCAAAAGCAGGATGGATGTAGATCCTGTATTAACAGCTGTTGTCTAGGTGACAGGATGGATGTAGATCCTGTATTAACAGCTGTTGTCTAGGTGACAGGATGGATGTAGATCCTGTATTAACAGCTGTTGTCTAGGTGACAGGATGGATGTAGATCCTGTATTAACAGCTGTTGTCTAGGTGACAGGATGGATGTAGATCCTGTATTAACCAAGCCATAAAATGTGTGTTCTTATTTCTACTCAGCGCTACAACAAGCACTGCAGCAGTAACGATGAACGAGTAGGAAAGGTTATCTATAGGCTTGCGTTGTTTTTATTAATGGCTTGGGTCTTTTATATTTAAATGTATGCTCACTCAGCCGTGCTTCACAAGTAATACAACAACGGATCTGTTACCGGTGTGATCGGTGTGATCATATAGCATAGGCTACCTCATTTTTAAAAAATGTCCCGAACAACAATGCATAGAGCAGGGCATGTCAAGCAAAGCCAATATGCAGTGATAATGTATTTGGCCTATAGCCTACTGCACAAACCTCATTGCTACAGTATTGTTTTTAAATGGTTAATGTTGCATAGGCTTCCGTTTTCTAAATCATGTAAAAATAAAAATCTGAGTGGTTGAGTTTGGCATTTTGACTCCAAAGTCATCTTGACTCTGAAATGGTTGGTGACCACTGTTCTAGAGTTTTCCCTGTTAACTCTATCAATGTTTCCCTTTACTGTGGCAATTGGGATCGAATCAATGCATTAATAGCCACTTTCAATGCAACATAACGAAACAAAACAAACTATGCAAGAGATTTTGTTGTCGGCAGAACACATCGGAGTAGGATTATATTGCATTGACATGCACAACTCAGCCCGTACTCTACACAGACCAGTGCCGTATAACCAATCAGAGCTGCAGTAGGCCTATATGCAAATAGGTCATTGCTATGTATGGATCTGTGCCATTTACTTTGAACTGGACTGTGTTTACAGCATGAGCGGTCGTGAGTAGATGGGCTTGTTTTGAGATCAAAGCGAGAGCTACATGTAGTCATGTGTGCACATTTTGTTCATATCCTTTGCTAGTTAATGAGTTATTATCCCAGTTATAGATCATTTGTAGTCAGCAATAGGGGAGTGATTGATTCCTACAAGAGCACAAAAAAATGCTCCTGTAAGAAAAAGAAAAAAAAGCCAGTCAGGTAAAAAGCTTTTTTTTTGTCTTAAAGGGGCAGTGTTGTATTTTGAGACAGGCTTGAAGCTAAGTAGCCAATAGGCAGAGGGTAGCATAATTTGTCTGATCACAAAGATGTGATCAATACATGTTGATTATTTCCTTCCTGTGCTGTTTGTAAATACCCTGGTAGGTTGACTGATAACCTGAACCAGGTTGCAGGAACTGGTTACAGTTTGAAGCTTTTTCTTGAGTGGGCAGCTTGATGATAGCCTGTCATAAAATATACCTCTGTTGATATCACATACATGATCAAGCATTTCACACATGTTATCCAGATACTGACTGTTATCACTTGGTGTTCTATAGCAGCTTCCCACCAGAATGGGCTTTAGGTGAGGCAGATGAACCTGTAGCCATATTACTTCAACAGTATTTAACATGAGATCCTCTCTAAGCTTTACAGGAATGTGGTTCTGAATGTACACCGCACAACCGCCTTCGTTGGCATTTCTGTCTTTTCTGTAGATGTTATAACCATGTATTGCTACCACTGTATCATCAAAGATATTATCTATTTGTTTTTAATGCTTTACTGGGAAGCTTATCAGAGGTAGACTTACTCATGTTATTTACATTGGAGCTGATAGTGCAGGGTGAGCTGCATAAAGTGGTCTTCCTACTATTGCACACCGCCTCAGTGCTAACAGTGTAACTCTGGTTTATAGGCTCATGATTACTGCTTACAATAGCTGTAGGATCAACAAAGGTATTAGGTGCAATTAGGGGTACATAAATTAAATTGCATTAAATGACTTACATTGTGTTTGCCAATGCCCCTAAGATCATATACATTGGATGCAGCATTATGACGACCCATTGTCACAATGGTAGGGATTAACTGAGCTGGTCTTGGGTCATTTACCAGTCATTGTTTCAACGCAGCCTTGAAATGAGTGGACAGAGTCCAGGAGCCAAGATGATTTGGATGGACTCCGTCATTCCTGTAGAGTATATTCTGTTTCTGGAAGGTGTCAAAGTTATCAATAGAAGTGACTCCAGCAGAGCTACAGTAGTCTTTTAGCCAGATGTGTAACGCCAGCAGTCTGCTGAATCTTTCACACCCGCGGCCCAACGATGGTACCGGACCTGAAATGATTGGCCGCTTTTTGGAGTCTTTTAGTGCTAAAATCAGTTATTTAAAATCCATTTTCAAAATGTTCAGAGCTTGCCCTCCTGATGTCGTTTGACCCCCACATGAACTATGACAGTGTCAGCTCCCGGCATCTGTCGTAGAACAGTCGGAAGCAGCCTTGTGATGTCCTGTACTCGTGCGCCTGAGTAGCATAAGGTTTTTGCCTTGGGAACCAAGATGTTTTTCACCATAGAGCTGCTGATGATGTTGAATGGGCTGGTCTCTCAGGCAGCTTCATGGTCTGATGAGGGTGGGAGCTCAGAGGATCTGAACCCGAGGTAGAAGCCACCGGAGAAGGAGACAGAATCGAGGACGAAGACGCAGGTATCTCCGGATCCGATCTTGAATGCGAAGCCCCCAAGGAAGAAGGCGCCGGAACCTCTGGATCCAGTTCGGCAAAGCTGTTTCTGGTCTGTGTCAGATCCGGGCTCAACATCTCCATGGAAACCCGTGTGGCCAGAGGACGTACCTCCATGGCTGGTTGGGTCAAGAACAGCTCTGTTCTCCAGGGAAGGGAGAAACCCCTTCGGGGATGGAACCCTGCTGAGCACCGGCCAGTCGGCTGTGAAGAGCCGACACTGCAGCGAAACTTCCACCAGACCAGAGCGGCATCCGGCTACTGGGGTAAAATAAAAAGTAGGCGGGTGTGGGTTCCCCAGTAGCTTGTGTAGGTTTGCTATTTGCTTGCTAATAGTAGCCACTTCACTCACGTAGTCCTACCACAAGCAAGCAGTTGCTACATTGAAAGTCAGCACGGTCCACATCGTTCCACATCGGAACAAAGCAAAGTAAACACAGCTCCTGCAGCGCTGGAAAAGGTTCAATAGCGGCCTCCATTTGAGACCGCCGAGCCAGCTAGGCTAGCTGGGCTTTCATGTCTCTCCTCCTATACGGAATCTGGCAGGATCCCGGGACAGATAGCAGCGCTGACAGCAATTTAGCCCAACAGAGCCGGAGGATCCAAAATAAAATAAAAATATAGAAAAACACAGTCAGGTTTCGGCGTTCAACAACAGCAAACATACTTCATGCTTTGATGACGGGCACCCTAATTTTTATTTATTTATTTCACCTTTATTTAACCAGGTAGTTCTATATGATGTCATAATACAGGTAGGCCAGTTGAGAACAAGTTCTCATTTACAACTGCAACCTGGCCAAGATAAAGCAAAGCAGTGCGACACAAACAACACAGAGTTACACATGGAATAAACAAACATACAGTCAATAATACAGTAGAAAAATCTATATACAGTGTGTGCAAACGTAGTAAGACTGGGGAGGTAAGACAATAAATAGGCCATAGTGGTGAAATAATTACTATTTTGCAATTAAACACTGGAGTGATAGATGTGCAGAAGATAAATGTGAAAGTAGAGATACTGAAGTGCAAAGGAGCAAAAAAATAAATAACAACATGGGGATGAGGTAGTTGGGTGGGATATTTACAGATGGGCTATGTACAGGTGCAATGATCAGGAAGCTGCTCTGACAGCTGATGCTTAAAAGCTAGTGAGGGAGATATGAGTCTCCAGCTTCAGTGATTTTTGCAATTCGTTACAGTCATTGGCAGCAGAGAACTGGAAGGTAAGGCGGCCAAAGGAGGAGTTTGCTTTGGGGATGACCAGTGAAATATACCTGCTGGAGCGCGTGCTACAGGTGGGTGTTGCTATGGTGACCAGTGAGCTGAGATAAGGTGGAGCTTTACCTAGCAAAGACTTATAGATGATCTGGAGCCAGTGGGATTGGCGACGAATATGAAGCGAGGGCCAGCCAACAAGAGAATACAGGTCGCCGTGGTGGGTAGAATATGGGACTTTGGTGACAAAACGGATGGCACTGTGATAGACTGCATCCAATTTGCTGAGTAGAGTGTTGGAGGCTATTTTGTAAATGACATCACCGAAGTCAAGGATCGGCAGGATAGTCAGTTTTACGAGGGTATGTTTGGCAGCATGAGTGAAGGATGCTTTGTTGCGAAATAGGTAGCCAATTCTAGATTTAATTTTGGATTGGAGATGCTTAATGTGAGTCTGGAAGGAGAGTTTACATTCTAATCAGACACCTAGGTATTTGTAGTTGTCCACATATTCTACTGTCTGTCTGACTGGGACAAGAGACCAGAGGCTTGTTATTATGGAGGTATAGCATGTGGAAACTGCACATTATGGGCGTTACCGGCATCTAAACCCCTCGCTCCAATGTTTTACCCACAGCCATGAAGCTTTTTAATGAGTATAATTGATGAACTGTTTTATGAGGTCTTCCTATTGGAAGAAGATGTTGCCTGTTTTCCCCAGAGTAGGATAGAAAACAACACTGGAGTCAGACTAGTCTTTTATGGAGACTATGGTGCCTGTGCCTCTGTGTCTTCATATGATTTGTTTTTTTTTATCATGTGTTGGTCATTAATAAAGTAATACCCTACTCTCTCTCTGCTCTACAGACTAGCCTTACTTTCTCCTGAGACTCTATGGAGGGCTGGGTTCTCTTCTCTCTCTCGCTCCTGGTCTACCTGTATCTGGAGCTGTCTGGAGCTGAAGCTGGGGCCCAGGACCAGAGAGTGCTGGCTGGCCAGGGGAGGAGGAGGAGAGGGCCAGGGGAACCAGGGGGCCTGGAGTTCAACCAGCCCCAGCGAGGAGAGCTAGAAGATGGGAAGAGGAGGAAGGCAGGAGGGCCTGGGCAGGGGAGAGCCAGGGGGAACAGGGACAATCAGCGATCTCAACCCCCCCTGGGTCTGACGAGGCTGGGGAGCCTTCCAGCCAACGCCGGAGGAGATGATGGAGCGTCTATTTTTATTGAGTCATACAAGAGTGTTGACGAGAGACAGTCTAACTACAATGTCATCCCAGGTTGGTTCACCACCACACCTCTCTATCTTTCTCTGTCTTCCTCTGCCTGGCCCTCTCTGGCCCTCTCTCTCTCTGGCCCTCTTTAATTCTCTAAATCGCTCTATTTGCCTTCCATCTGCCTCTCCCTGATTCTCTCTCTCTGTTGTACTAGATGTTGTTCTCTCCTTGATTCTCTCTCTCTCTCTCTCTCTCGTACCAGATGGTTGTTCTCTACCTGATTCTCTCAGTTGTTGATATTACGCACCAAGACTTATCCTCATAGTCCTTTTATTTCCTACAGAATCAAACATTTTAAGTTTGATTAGGTTTGGTGTGCTAGTACAGTTGTAGAACTGAAGGAGGTAGCGGATTCTTTCAACAGGGAACAGTGTCCTGTGTTAGACTAGTATGGAGGTGTCAATAGCACCAACAGGTTAGTGGAGGTGTCAAGGGCACCAACAGATTAATGGAGGTGTCAAGAACACCAACAGGTTAATGGAGGTGTCAAGAGCACCAACAGATTAATGGAGGTGTCAAGAGCACCAACAGATTAATGGAGGTGTCAAGAACACCAACAGGTTAATGGAGGTGTCAAGAACACCGACAGATTAGTGGAGGTGTCAAGAGCACCAACAGGTTAGTGGAGGTGTCAAGAGCACCAACAGGTTAGTGGAGGTGTCAAGAGCACCAACAGGTTAGTGGAGGTGTCAAGAGCACCAACAGGTTAGTGGAGGTGTCAAGAGCACCGACAGGTTAGTGGAGGTGTCAAGAGCACCGACAGATTAGTGGAGGTGTCAAGAGCACCGACAGATTAGTGGAGGTGTCCAGAGCACCGACAGGTTAATGGAGGTGTCAAGAGCACCAACAGGTTGAGGGAGGTGTCAAGAGCACCAACAGATTAATGGAGGTGTCAAGAGCACCAACATGTTGAGGTGTCAAGAGCACCAACAGATTAATGGAGGTGTCAAGAACACCAACAGATTAATGGAGGTGTCAAGAGCACCAACAGGTTAATGGAGGTGTCAAGAGCACCAACAG